>BGPR01015175.1:0-13165 GCA_013235015.1 Araneus ventricosus
GATTCAAATGAGATAGTTTTAAATACAATTAAAGGAGAGGTTTAACATACCAAAATGAGGAGTACTAAACATACCAAAGGAAAGGTTGACAATTAAAGGAGAGGCTTAACATAATTGGGGTAAAAGGTATATTTGAAATATAATAAAAAAGAGGTCTTAAATACACCAAAGAAGAGGTTTAAATATACCCTTAAAACGTAAGATTCTAAATATACCAAATGAGGTTTAAAACATACCAAATGAGAGGCTTAAAATGATAACAAAGCTGAAAGAGTACTTTAACATACCCAAAGGAGAGGTTTAAAACATACCGAAAGAGGCTCTAACATAACCAAAGGAGAGGCTTAAATATACCAAAGGAATATATTTAAATGATACCAAAGGTAAGATTTAAACATACCGAAATAGCTTTACCTAAGATAACAAAGGAGAGGCTCTTAAACATGTACCCCACGAAAGTTGGCTCTTAAACAAAAGCAAAGGAGAGGCTCTTAAATACCAAAGGAGCGGTTTGAAAATATACCTAAAGAGGTTTTAAATATTACCTAAAGGAGAGCTTACGAATATCTAAGGTGCAATTACTAAGTAGTTTAATACAATTAGGAGAGAGTTTTAAATATATACAAAGGTAGATATAGCTCTAAATTAATTCAATATAAGAGAGGCTTTAAATATACTAAAGAGTTTAAATATACCAAAAATAGGTCAGATATTAAATATAGCTAAAGAATTAAATGTAAAGGATGGTTTAAAATAATACACTGAAAGAAAACGGTTTAAACATAATTGAAGGAGGAGGTTTAACATACTCAAAGGAGAGGCTTAAATATTACCAAAGGAGGAGGTTTAAGGACATCAGAAAAGAGGTTTAAAATATACCAAAGGCAAGATCAAAACATACCTTTAAAGAAGTGTGGCTTTAAACATACCACCAAAGATCATACTTAAAACATACCCAAAAGGAAAGTTGGCTCTTAAATAAAGCAAAAAAGGAGAGTACTTTAAACATATACTAAAGGAAAGGTTTAAATATACTAAAGGAGAGGCTTAAATATACTAAAGGTAAGATTTAAATATACTAAAGGAGAGGTTTAAATATACTAAAGGAGAGGCTTAAATATACTAAAGGTAAGATTTAAATATACTAAAGAAGAGGTTTAAATATACTAAAGTAGCAAATGAAAAGAAACCAAAACTTATTGAAAAACTAAATTAAGGCCATGATTTAAGAACTGATGATTCAGCTTGATTTTTCCGTATCATGTTATTTATCCCATACAAGTTGGTATGGTTACGAAAATATCCTGAATTGCGAAAGCATTCATATTCTAACTAATATTATCTTATTTCAATTTTACCTTTAGAAATTCTTTCAAAATTCATTAGTATTGGCGAAAAATTTTTTTTATGGTCTGAAGATTGTAAAAAGCGGTCGAAAATAAATATAAGAAATATTTAGTATGTAAGCAGTTTTTTCTTAAAAAATTAGTAAACAGCTGGTAAAGATAGGTTTATAAAATTTTTTCGTTTTCAGACAATGAAGAGGGAGAAATGTCTAGAATCGTGGCTGATTGCTATGACAAGATTAACATTCAAAAAGTAGGTAATACCAGTTATTTTTGTATTCAATTTTTTGTTTTGTTTTGTAGCTGACTACGAGAACGGTTGTATTGAAACTGAACAGAAGTGCCTAGCACTACAATTCATGTACACCAACCTATCTTGATGAGAACAGTTGTCATGAAGATTTAAGTCTGTTGCTTTATCATCTTGGATATTACAAACTGTAGGTTTGTCATAAAAACCGTCGTAAATCAAATTACTTTTCATATACAATAATTCAATTTGAGATGCATTCATATTCAGTTATTTTAACAGTTACTTTTAAAACTACGAGGTAAGTCATTAAGTAAGTCACAAAAGATAAGAAAAAATAATTTACCATGATAATCACTTGGAAGCAATTTTATTTTTCAACATAATCTCCACCAATATTGATGCACTTATCCCATCATTTTATCAGCGCCACAAATCGCTTGGGTCAAAGTCTGGGCTCTAAGGTGTATGCTGTAGCACTGACCAACCAGACTTTTCATCTGTTTGGTCCACTAAAACAACATCTTGAAGGCAATCATTTTGCAGATGACGACGCCGTTCAACTCAAAGTCCTACTGTAGATGAGACAGCAACCCAAATAATTTTATGCAGCTGGAATTGGGGCGCTGATAAAACGATGGGATAAGTGCATCAACATTGGTGTAGATTATGTTGAAAAATAAAATTGCTTCCAAGTGATTATCATGGTAAATTATTTTCTTCTTATCTTTTGTGACTTACTTAATGACTTACCCTCGTAGATTTCATTTGTTATTAAGGGCTGCAGTGGCCAAGTGGTAAGGTCTCGCCCTCGGCGCTGAGGGTTCCAGGTCCGAAACCCGATTCCATTGAAGATCCACCCTGTATGGGGTACGTTGCACGCTAAATCATATGTAGTGGGTCAAACACCCTCCCGCTGGTGTGGCTCGGAAGCTTGGAGAAGGGGGTGCCAGCTCAGGTGTCGTCCTCGTCATCTGACAGCAACAAAATTACGAGGTCAGTCGCAAAATAGCCCTCGTGTTGCTTCAAAACGGGACGTAATATAACTAAACTCAACTTGTAAATATTACTTTTATCATCCAAGAAGGACTTTCTTCCATCTTTTTAAATCTTTTCGACAATAAGATTTTGTTTTCTCACTTATTTATTTCTAGTACATCATGAGAAAACTCTTTAAGAAAAATTTCAAAAAAATGTTTTTATCTCTTATAATAACGCAACTACTACAAATTGGACGGATTTTAAAAAATAAGATATTCAGTAAAAATGCTATGTTATGTTATCTTTTTATTAATCTTTCTGTTCCTCTTCCAGTACTCAAGCATAATCAGAAAATGTTACGAAGGAATGAACGGAGAAGTAAATGGTAAGAAGATGACAGAGTGGTACTGTAAGAATTCGAACGATAGAACGACTGAGGTACTGTAAAAATTTAGTTACATTTTACTCTTTTAATTTTCATCCTTTTATGCAGCTTTAAATCTGCGAATCTAATTAATTTAATAATTTATGTGGCATGCCAATCGCCGCCGCGCCACATTTACATAGGATGCCTGAACTAATATGATTATTTTCTAAGACAGTGCTTCAAAACCTATGGACGAAACGCTAGTTCAGTAGAGCTTCAAAAGTTTTCTCTAGTTTTCTTGCTTTATAAAACAATATATTTTTATTCCTTTTATATTGTGACAAAATTGTCTTGTGAGTGTACGTGAATGCAATCCAATAAGCAGGACTTAAAAAAAATAAAGCTCTTTATTTTACAAATATTCTAGGAAAAGAAACGTAGCTCAAGTATTACGCAGCACTAGTAAGAATTCACAACAGAGATTATCATTAAATCTCAATACAACGCTCAAAGGTTTCTTATTAGCTCACCAGCATGCTTGCTGATCAAAAATCCAACTGACTCTTCTTGGCTTGAGAACTTGCTTTTATACTTTTCAACAGGAAGTGACTTCATTATGTAGGAAGTGACGTAATCTCTAGAAAGTTCCTGAAACCAGTAGAAATAGATGGAAAGTTCGATGTCCTTCTAGAAGATTCCTTTTGTCGCCAAAGTCGCCAACTTTGCCACCAAGTCGCCAAAATGGTCGCCAAATTTATCGCCAAGTCGCCAAGTTTAGCATCTCAGGGAAGCGACTTTATAGCTTCGTAACAATATTAAGCTTCACTAATTATTAGCATATACGGGGATATAATATACAGATTGTCCAAGAATTGTGGGACACATTTTAAAAATTAATAATAAAAAAAGCCTAAGAATGTTAGAACAACAATTTTTTAATGAGAATGCATTTCAAAAAGTTTTTTTAGATAGGAAACGAGCAGTTATGGTTGTCTAGGTGGCCTTAAATTATTGAAAATCTCCCATTTTTGAGAGTCATTATCTGAGAAATTATTAAATCTAGAAGAAAAATAAAAACATGCATTTGTAGGGAATTTTACGCACTTTAATTTTTTAACTCGCATGTAATATGAAAATTGAATATTTTTCAAAATAATCAAGAAAAACTGAAAAAGGAAACCAGAAAACGCTCATCGGCTTCTGCCGAACGATAGCTATTGCGTGCGGAATTCTCTCGCTGTAGCACATTCAGAACGCCGTAACGCCGCGTTACATATCTGAAAAAACTTTTTTAATTGCTCTCTCATTTAAAAAAAAATTCGTTTTGTAATATTATTAGAATTTTTATTAATTTTTTAAATGTGTCCCGCAATTCTTAGACACCCTGTATATATGTATTATATGTGTTTGCATTTTTTTACTTGTATATTTAGTCAGCGGGCTTCAAAATATTTTTTACACAACAGGTAGTCCGCAAAACCGAAAAGGTCGAGAACCGCTGTTTTAAGACACAAAACTATTTTTACTTTCTCGTGTACGAAGCATAGAAAGAAAAACTACTACAATATTCAAAAAATTCAACCTCGAGATTTTTATGAATATACACGTTTTACAGTTCCACGAGTCTTAAAACCTCTTTCGAAATTATGTCTATTTATCTGCCTGTGATTACGATAAATGAAAAATAGAAGTATCAAGCCAAATGAAATTTGGTATGCAATCCTTACACTAAAATTTTCAATCTGATTCAAATTTTGGGCGAAATATGTCGACGAGAAATATATCTGTATATCCTTTCATGCTCTTGCAAACAACGCGATGTAGCTCAAAAAAGAGATAAATTCGCCCTTCCGGATGAAATTCGTCATATGGCTTCATTACCAGAAATGTAGATCTATACCTTATTCTTATTAAATCCGCCAACTGGTTAACTGTCTGTCTGTAAATGAACTTGATATCGCAAAGCCGCAACCACATTAGACAAATGAAATTTTTCTTATAGTTTTCGCAAAACATCTACAGATCTGTATGGAATTTTGAATCAAATCTGGCATTGGGAACAGGTACTTTTCGAAAATGCATACTCCATTTTCTTCACTGCACGACGAAGCTAAACACAAAGCATGACTTATTGCGGGCGTGTAAGGGCAAGTTTAGGGGAGAGCACTTTCGATTTAAGAAGGAATTCAATATTTTGATTCGTGATCTTTCCAGAATTGAAAGAACTATGCCTTGTTCTGTTTGGTGATTAGCGACGCTGAGCTTGTTGATGTTTTCATAATTCCAAAAGATCTATTATTGACTGCTACAAGCAGTGCCCGCTAGTGAACTCAGAAACGAGGAGGGCTGGAAGATAATATTTATCAAGAGAGAACATTTTTAAAAAGCTACTTTAACTTTCAGTACGCCAAATGTTTTAATTCCAAGAACAGATGTGAAATTTCCTACTTTTCAAACAAATTAAATAATCAGCGTATATGACAATTTTTACTAGTTTTACTAACAGAAAGTTAAGTGAATGTTGGTGTGACGATTCAGCTGTTGAAAAAAAACAGAGATCCACATATATACTTCCCTCCTCGCCCACTTCACTCGATAACAATCTTCTAAAAAGGAATATCTTCTCAGAAGAAATATAGCCTTCTATCAAGAGAAAGCAAATAATCAATCAACCAGATGTGTTTCTGTCGACATAACAAAAACCGAAGCCAATAAACAATCAATGAGATTGCCACTTTGTGTGGGAATGAGGGAAAAAGAAAAATAAATTAAAAAGGAGCAATCTTTTCCTCGTTCACTTGGCTCCATGCCAGCCAGAGCTGCTCGCCCGGCAGCCCATAGCCCGGTCTAAGTTAAATGTAGAAAGGATTGCTTTCTCTCTCCGGATTTTCTGCGCAGTGAACGACTTTTGGGGGGCAGAGCACTTTGCAGCTCAGACCTGTTTCTCTCCTACTTGTTGATTCATTTTGTCTTCTTTTCAATTTTTCATTACCTTTTTCTGCATTTTCGTAAGTCATGGAACTCTTAGAGTGAAAATGTAAGCGAATAAGATTTAAAACGAAAATACAAGTTTAAAAAAAATTCAGGGAGTGTTGCAACTCTGCAGCCCCAATAGGCGAACCGCCACTGGCAACACGTCATTCATAAATTTGACTTGAAATGAATAGATCCGGTTCTGCGAACCTACTACTTACTGTCTGTCCCCGACGAGATCTCTTCTCGCAAATTTGTCAGGTTGGTGGCGGTCGCTATACGGTTATGCTAGGGAAGATCCATTTCGAATAGAAGGAATTCGACGGAAGTTTGGGTTATATATTTTTTCCCTTGGTGCCAATTTGGGGTGGGAAAAGAGTAGTTCGTTATTCGTCTTCTCAGTTTTGCCGCAGTTGCACGCTCTTTCCCATTTGGAGCTAATTGCGCCAATGTATCAAACTTGACTGAACTTCTACTGTCCTACTGCCACGAGAAAAACCCTAATCAGGGTTGCCTCAAGTAGACGAGTCGAAGAAAGGCTTTAAACATGTATAAAATTAACCGCAACATTTGACAAACTAAGCTCAGTTCGATAGGCGATGAATTCTTTTTCGACCGAAGCACAAAGCGAAATGAAATTTCAACCAGTTCTATCTGCGCCAAATAAAATAAAGCCCTTTCCTTCACCGCCAAAATGCGGTGGAAAATCCCGTTTCCGTAACGACCGCCACAGGCATGTCTGGTGCCTGGGGCTTTTCTCGTGGCGGTAGGACAGTACATTCTCGAAATAGATTCCGCATACGGTTACCTGTTTCTATAGTGACCTCCTCCGTCCAGATAACTTGGAATATAAATGTTGTTCCAGAAGAAACAAAATTATTTTGAACTGACCAACATATAAGAACATTATGCTTCTAAAGGAAAGCAGAAAAAACTGAAATAATGTTCTAAGAGTTTCTTTCATTCATATAGTGTAAAACATGCTCGGAATACAAGCATATTAAAGGCAATCTAAAAGTAATTGACTTACTTTTTTATGTGGACTGTTTATTTATATATCGATGAAATTATTTTCGAAACACTTAAAACGGAAGTTGCGAAAGAAATAATAGTGGAAGTCTTCTTTGTGATAATAACGAAAGAGAAATCTTCTCTCACCATTGGATATATAGTATCGTGGAATTTAATTAGATAAATGCCTTGATATAGTGAAGTATTATTTTTCCAAAAATCACTTTCGTAATTAAGTATGAATATAACTCATACTAATTAGGCATTTTTTAAAAAACTTTATTTTTTGCTATTATTTTTAACGAAGACTTAATGAGAATTATCTAAAAGCATGGTTAAAGCAATAAATAATCAAGATAAAACATATAAAGAACTGTGATAATGAGTAAGAAAAGATCATTATTTTATTACAATTTTAACCCTTTGATTACGAATGTTTTTTTTAATTATTTAATTTTCTACGCGAATGAAGATAATAGGGTACTAACAAACCAAATTTATTGTTTGTATTTTTTTTTTTCTTTTTTCAGAGCTGATTTTAAACCAAAGGTTGGGACATAATAATGAATCGCAATAAAAAAAACACATTTTTTTTATGAAATATGATTATTAATTAGTAGTCATTGCAAAAACTTATTTATATATTTACAAAATTTCATGAATATTATTTTTAAAATTATGTATTGCTTACCAACAGATCAAATCTATCGAACATTTTCATGCACAGCAGAAAATCTTCAGTAAACTGGCTTTTGGAATGCAAATAGATTGCGCCATCTAGGTGACCAAAGATGAAATTGCACAATTAGTTTTGTTCTACAACTGGGATGTATTACAATGAGTTTCAAAGCAATTTTTATTGCGGCAGTAATTTTAAAACGTGAGTGGAATGTATATGTTCCGTTAGTAATTAATGGGTTAAGATTGCAATTTTAAAATAAATCCTCCTTTCTACATTTTCGTTTTTCATTAATAAGGAAAATTACTACTTTTTATAACTAATGGCATTTTTTTATTTTCCTCTTTTGATTTTTGTAGGCTGACACGTGTGCAGCGAAAAAGATAGCAGAGGAGGAAGGCGTAAGTACAGATACATTTGTTGTGCATTTTTGGCTCAAGATTTACGTACTCATTTATTATTATATTTTATTAGTTATTTGTTTAATAAAAAAATAACTGACACACTGATTAAAAAACAAAAAAGTAAATTATCGTTATTAAAAATAATTTAATTTTCATTATTCTTATTTATTATCTGACAAAAACACAAGATGCAAATTTAATAAAAAATTTCTCAGTAGTTCATGTGGAAAAGCAAATTTATTAGTACAGCAAATCTAAATGCAGATTTATATTTATCTGCCGCTTATAACATATCTTAATAATAATATGAATATAAATAATATAAATATAAATAATATAGATATAAATAATATAAATATAAATAATATAAATATAAATAATATAGATATAAATAATATAAATAAAAATAATATAAATATAAAGAATATAAATATAAATAATATAAATATAAATAATAAAATAATATAAATTTATGAACTCTTTGGTTTTGGAATTTTCGTATAACAATGTAGTTTAGTATAACAGTTTCAGTGGCGGTGAGTGGCAAATATTTATAGACATCTAAAAGTACCCGGGAATATAGGGAGGAGATAACAAATTTAAAAATTAAGTTACAATATTCGATAGCTTTCTCGAATACAATTGGTTTTTTTATAATTCCTAGTTTAGGCAGCTAAAATGAAATAAAAAGTCATTTTCGTCTTCAAAAAGTAGGAGAGCGATTGCACCGTCGCCCCCTCCGAGTCACTGCCACTGAAAAATTTAATACAATTCTTAATTAGCCTTTTAAGAAAATATTCTAAAAATATGTATTGTAGGGTCATATCAGTATAATTAGGCTGTGAAATAATAAACCAAATAAAGGTCATAAGTTGATAGTCAAAATCGCAGGAATGAGAAGATGAATTAATTTTATTGAGTGTTCATATGCAACTTTTTTGTTAAGTAACTATTTTTTACTTTTTTTCAGAGTGAAGATGCCTTTACAGATGTTATGAATGGCCTGACGGTAATTTCACTTTTCATGAAATTTAGACTACTCGGCTATAAAGCGACATTTTAAAATCATAAATAGTTGCAAAGTTAAGAACAAGTTTCCTTTGTACGAATTATTCACGTAAATTTAATTTTCAAGGTAATTTACATAACATATTGACAATGAGTTTCGCGTACCTAATAGATATGTTTGTAGCACCGAAACGTTTCAAAATTATACTTCCTCTGTTTGTTTTTTTAATCTTATATTTGTACTTTTCAAGAAGTACTCAATTTTTTTTCTCACACAGATCAAACAAATGGATAAATTTGATCCAAAATAATACAGATAAAACTGATACATGTATGAATGAAGGTCAGCATAGTAACATCATTGTGATCCAATGCGTTGGATAGTATGAAATTATTTTGCTTCATCAAATTTTAATATTTTTTAAAAGATTAAATCTTTTTCTATTTTTTTTAGAAGAATATCTTTGAAGATATCAATCCTAGCCAAGAATCTGTAAAAATAGCCAATAGTAAGATTAAAAAATAGACCAAAATAGTTCTTTAAGAGAAAGTCACAACTACCTTTTCACTACTACCAATAGAATTTCAGTATTCTCTTTCCAGAACTTTTTATAAATATTATATAATAAATTGATTTCACTTATTTATTATTATACTATTTTGCATACACATCTGTTGTAAAGTAACTACTTATTTTAATATATATATGTAAAATATTTGTTTTTTTTTTCAGAAATGTATTGGTGAATATTTTTCCCAGTGAAGTAGACTGTTATCCTCAAGATGTATAATAAGCCTGAAATTGTAAGCATATTGTATGAATAAAGCTTCCTATGTTTTAAAATTTCAAAGGAAATTTATTACTCGGTTAAAACTATTAATCACAGTATATTCTTCGTTTATTATTTTACTTATTATATATCTGTATAACTTCAAAAATAATTGCTTCGTGCAATGATTTTTAAAATTGAAAATTACCTTTGAAAAAATAGGTAATGAATAACTTTTATAGATAGTGTAAACTAAAATGTAATGCCCACTAACAATTTATGAATTTATTTCCTGGACCAACCAGACAGATCAGAAATGCATTGTGGCTATAAGGAATGTGATTAAAAATAAATGGTTTTCATCTTCTCTGTTACAATATAAATTTGAGACACAGAAAACACATATAGCAGAGAAAACTTGATGACTAACAGAGATAACGTAGTTTGCAGAAATAACTTGGTCGGAGTTTTAATCAGAGATACTTGCTGGATTTGCTCGATAGTTAGATGGAAATTCGATGTAATGAATCCATTGAAGATTTGACTCTGCTTTTGGTAATTTCAGTTGTTTTCAAGGATAAAACAAAATTTTTCTTGCAGATTTCATCATTAAATTTAAATCGTAAATGTGTAATGATATTATATAGTAATCGTTTAAGAACAATTAAACGAATTTATTTTGTTTACATTTCTAAATCATATAATGATATAGCTCTACTTTTCTCAGGCTTGCGATGCCAATTTCAGTGTTGTAAAGTAATAATTAGAACAAATAACGATGCGTGCCCACAGTAAAAAGATATTTTTCTAACTATATAAAATGAATTTTTGTTAAGAAGCAATAAACTTTTATCCAAAACTGACATCTATAGTAAGATTTTCCATTTCTACAAACATCGAAAAAACTAACGATTACGTTGAATTTATTGCATATACTGGAGATAGATAGAGCATTCATCATACGCAAGACATTAGACATGGAGGTATTGAGAACGAACTTAATAAATAGAGGAAATTTGTTGAAACTCGCGAAAAATTATTAGATGGTTGATCAGAGAAAATTAGAAAGCAGATAATTCAGTTTGCCGGAGTACAGAGTGACAAAATTCATCTCTGAAACTGTTAGGGAAGGTAGAAAACATGAAAAAATAAGCCAAAGTCACATTAGAAATCATGGTCGCAAACGCCAACCAAATAAGCGCTTTTGGACGGCGAAAGTCATTTAAATTTCCTACTGCGAGCGGAGAACATGTGACTGTTTACGAAAACTCAAATGGTAGTTCCTATCACATTTTTTTGGATGGACATTTCTGCATCTTTTTGAATACTCTAGTTCTTGCGATCAGGTCATACATTCCTACGTGATTCGGGTATTGTTTACTAGCTTTTTTGTCACCTGGTTCTAGTTTAATTTCCTGCTTTCTAACTCCTCTAAGACTTTATACACTTAACCCTCCAGCCGCTAGGCTTTCAGAATGCTACGTTTAAATAAACTGTCACGCTGAAAGAGAAGGTTATTCTCCAAGTTGTGAGGTTTTGGATAAAAAGATTTCAACCCCCTTTTGTGGTCATTTTCGCTCCGTAGGGGGGTTATTAGACTTGTTATCGTTCGGCAGTGACAGATAACTTCTGACCTCGATTCTTTGTGACAGGATGCTTTCTTAGAAGACCCTTCTTTGAGTATTTTCACAAAAAAAACTGGCCAAACTGAACAAAACAAAACAAAAAATTTGGTCAAACTTACCCCCTCCCCTGACCACAGACACTCCCTCTCATTATGTCGCCACGTGACACCTGGAGGGAAGAGAAAAACTCGTAGAAGGAAAATCTCGGGTCTGACACTTATATGGAACTTTTCTGTCCCGAGACGGTCTCGGGTCTGCCGTTATGAGAGGAAAACGTTCACGCAGATATCTCGAGCGTGACGCTAGGAGGGTTAATTTTGAATATACGAGGATAGATCCAAAAGAATGTTTACAGGAGTAATAAATAAACATTTATTGACAATAGACAGAAAATACAAAAGGGAATTAAGAGGCATACTTGCCAGTCACTTTTCCACATAATCACCAAATCCATTTAGGCATTTATCTGAACGCTGACCAACTTGTTTAACCCGGCTTGGAAGAAATCACGTCCCAGGCCATCGAGCCATTCTTGGTAGCTGTTTTCACATCACTGTCTGAAGAGAAACTTGTTCAATATAAGTGTTTGGAAATCAGATTGGGTGCCAAATCCGGGCTGTATGGGGGGTGGCTCCAAACTTCCCACTTCCACTTTGCAGAAATTATTGAGTTTTTCGAGCAGTATGGGTATTGACATGCAGGAGGATGACACCATCACTCAACATGGCATGGCGTTTGCGTCGGATGGCTTCATGATAGCCCAGTGACTATTTCCTTTTTCCGAAATTGAAAGAACACTTATCTGTAACAAGATTATCTTCAGACAGTGATGTTGAACTGGTTCAATGGGTAGGGACGTGATTTCGAACAACCTGGGTTAAACAAGTTGGTCCTGTGTTAAGATAAATGACTAAATAGATTTGGCGATTATGTGGAAAAGTGATCGGCAAATATGACTTTTAATTCCCTATTGAATTTTCTGTCTAATGTTAATAAATAATTTTTTATTACTTTTGTAAACTTTTTTTGGATCCATCCTAGTATATAGTACCCAACTATAGTGCAATTTATTCTATTATGCCAAGATTCCATGCATGGCATCCTACCATAACAACGTTCATCCCAATGTGCTGACTAATCTGTTTCAAAGCTTTTAAGCGATTTTCGGTAGCAATATGAATACAATTTTAAGATATAAATACTGAAAAAGGTATTTGACTTTTATGGCACCAATTATAGAAGAGGATCCTCGTTAATTTCTCTTTTTTTAGGAACTCTTGAAACTTTAATTAAACTGACTCCCTTCATTTACTGTTATTATTTCTACAGGCCTTTGAGATCATCTTAATCCACTGATCCTTTCTAATGTTCTGTTTGTTCACAACAATGCTAAATATGCTTTCCCCGATAAAACATCAAAATTATCCCTTTCTGTTAAACCTCCATAATAAACCTTTTTCAAAATACGCACCATTACAGATCCTTACGGACTCTCCAGGGCCATTAAAGTATTGGTAAAATCCATCAACTCAAAATAATTGTAATTTCGAGATTGGTTGGTCATCTTTTCTGTCTGGTAACTTTTCTTTTCTTTTTTTCATCTCGCCTCCATTTCTGATGTTTCTGTCTCTATAAAGTAGCGATTGAGATTCAGTAAAAGTGTACAGTACTGATACTCAAGTACAGAAGCCAATCTTCGTCGTTTACTGTTATCTTATATCCTTTTGGAATAAATTTGTCAGCCATTATAT
>BGPR01015175.1:13175-37327 GCA_013235015.1 Araneus ventricosus
AGTATGTAATAATATTTTAAGAAAGAGACAGAGCAATAAAAAAGCTCTGTGAAGAATACAAAAAAAAGCACTTAGCCTTTTGTGACGAAATGAAAACTCCATCAACTTTTAAGTTTTGTGCAATAAGGTGAAAAAAGTATAAAACAATACTTCTTAAAGATATTTTCTATATTTAACTGATTAATTACCTAATTATATAACTGACTAATCCCCGAAATTATTTTAGAGTGTTTTCAAAAATTCGTAATGAAAATCTCGGTAAAGTTATTGATTTTAACTTTGAAATTTTTAAATGATAAACTTACTTCTGGAAACTCAACCTGAAGAAGAACCTGAAAAACCCAGGAGATAAAATAATTTCCTAATTTATATTTCTCTAAACTTTACTGTCAGTTGATGAAACTTGGAAAATCCACGTTCAAGGTTATTTCACAAACATGAGAATAACATTTTCAAAGAATTACTGTTGACCTTGTTTGAATAAATGAATTCCAAATTGTGCATTTATTCGGAAAACTTTGAATTCTTTTTCCTATTTAAAAAAAATCAGATCCAAACAATTCAAGTAATTTTTAACTCTGACATAGAACCTCCTATAATTTACTTTGATAAGAGTCAAAGAATGGGTAAAAAATCATTGCTTTGTCAGGGTGAGAAGGAAACTTAGTACAAAAACTTGGCGTAACAAATTGAATCATTGTCACCTAAGTTGAAAAGGATTCGTCACACTTCAGATAGCAATGCATTGCGCACAAGTTGATAAACAGTGCATTCTGTTCTATGTGACAGAATGGTATAAATTTCTACTCTCACTTTGTGTCATCAGTCCGAACTTTTTCCCTCAAAGACGGAATAACAGAGTAACTCAACAAAATGAGTTTCATCACTTTTCTCTCTCTGCAAGTTCTGCTGATGTCTGCATATGTTTTTGGAGCCGAATCATCTGAATCGGAGGAAATCGGTGCTCAAGATATGAAAATCCTGCTATGTGGTATGTATTTTTTAAATGAATGACCATAATTCCGTTTAAAATATTTTAGCTTAATTAGGGGACATTTAATATTCTCTTCTTCCTTTTTCCAATGAGAAATATTCATTAGGGTCGATCGAAAATTCAAAGTGTGGATAGAATAATCGGCGTAGAGTGTAAAAGTTGTATTTTAAGTGTACTAGCACACATGCAAACTTTTTGCAACTTCGTTTAATTTCTTCCGGTGCCCCAAGACACTTATATATTTGCAGAAAAAGCGATTTTTATGAAAATTTTGAATTAAAATTAAAAATGCGTTAAAGAAACGATTTTACAGGGAAAAACGTATTGGAGAGAATGAAAAATTATTTATTTATTATTATTAAATGAATAAAATCATTTTCGTTTATATAATATTATTCAGGGACCCACAACTATCTTTTCTTCTTTATTATACTATACAATATAACACAATTTTACTTTATTTCGAAGACAAGATAAACTACGCCACAATCGCGACTTTTCTTAAATAAAAACACGTCGCTACAGGGGAAACTTTGGCAAAAGCGTTCTTTTATTCCTCCCTCTTCTGTTGTTTTAATGAATCAAAATAGTAAAAATGTTAATTTTTGATTATTTTTGCGGCGCATGGGCCAACAGAAGATATGAATGAATTTGAATAATAATAAAAAAAACATAAACTAATATACCCAAAACAAAATTTTCTTCACTCGGCGCTAAAGGGAATTTTGAAAATATTTTTTCCTTATAAATTTCCAAAAAATGTCATTTTTAACTATTTTTTGGGCACTGGAAGATATGAATGTATTTCACTAAAAATATATATGTAAACTAATATACTTAAGACACGACTTTCCCACCCCGCGCCAAAAGTAATTTCGGGAAAAAAAATGTGCATTTTCATAAAAATTTCAATTTTTAACCATTTTTGGTGCGCTTGGGGCACCTGGAAGATATAAATGGATTTCAATAAATTAATTATTTAAATTAATATAGTTAAGATACAACTTTCCCAACCCGCGCCAAAGATAATTTCGCCAAAAAAATTTTTCTCTACTTTTCGATCCACCATGATATTCATGGCAGCATTTTGTTTAAAACTGTTATGATTCCAGTTCAAAATTAAAATACCTTTAAAATAAATTTCTTTTTGCGTTAAATAGCTGCAATATTCTATTTGTCATTAAATACTGATTTCTTTTTCAACAAAAATGGCTAGAACACAGAAAACCGAACATTGCAAAAATAAAGTATCAGTCTTCATCGTAGAAGGAAATGCAACATACTCAAATTCCTTGGTCATCCACTCAGATCTTAAAAATCAATCCGTTGAAAAGCACAGCAAAAATTCTCTCAAGAAACGTGCTTACGGATACAATCAAACATTTTAATAACCAAATACCCAATGAATATTTCTACACCTTTCACTTCAGAAACAACGAAATGATATTTTCACCTTAAGCAACCTTAAGTTATTTTGTTTCAAAATTTATAGCATCCTTTGCTGTACTTTTGTTGATATAATTCCCCTTAGATTTCCACCGTAGTGAAAACTTCGATAATTACGTCCCTGTCACCAGTCTTTTTTTTTTCAAATTGAATTATCTGAATTTCACGGAGGGGGTGGGGGGTCTCGTACAGAATAGAAGTGATTCGAACTGTAACTCTATCTCGTTATATAACAATAGTGCGTAATCAATTTTCCTATCTTCTGAAGAATTCTTCTATCTAACTTTTGCTATACGTTTACAATTGTGTCCGTAATGTAATTGGATAAGGATAGTGAAGTTTTCCCGCAAATATTCACATATTTACGTACATACTTCTTCCATGTCTACTTTTTTAAAATTTAGAGTAGTAATACTAATGACAATTAATAAGTATTAAGGTTAAACATTAAGTAAGTTCGCTTCTGGGTAAAAGGAAGCTATTTTCACAAGGAGATATCATCTCGAATGTAGCATTGTCTGAATGTATGTTGAAGAGTTGTGTTAAAATAAAAATCATCAGATGTCCCAAATTAATCGAGACAGACTCTATTATTCTTTATTTCATATTTCGAAAATATTCCGAATATAAATGAAATGTCTCGGTCTGTCCCGTTTTTTATTTATGAGTAGTTCATACTGTGAAAACATTAATGATTAACTAAACTTAATTTTTAAAACAATTAAATTCTGAAGAAATTTTCTTTTTAACTCTTTACTACACATAAGCGTTATAAATTGCAAGTTAAGTTGTTTAGTAAAATAACGAAACGAAAATCCTCTCTTTTTTATCATATTTATTTATTTATTTTGTGATTCGGAAAGGAATGACGGGGAGAAATTTTAAATTTTTTATCACTAGGTATTTGAAATATCGTTTGCTTTGAGAAATGATTATTTTTATAATCAGGCCGGAATAATGTACAAAGTAGTCACACATTTTAAAGACAGTCCCCCTGTTTTAACTTTTTGCCCCGAGTTGAAAAAGTTGTCAGCTTTTTTTATTATTATTCTTTACTTTTTATTTATTTATCTTTTACTTACAAGTAAGCATTTAAAAAATTATTATGAGCTACTGGTTAAAAATAGTTATCTGATTTTAGAGCATAATGGCTATTCAGTATCGTAATTGCTGTGAATACTTTTAATTTCCGTTAAGTGTGTGATAATGTAATTATTAATGTCAATATTAAGAGACTCGGGTCTGTCCCGAATTAGCCAGTAGAATCCCATAATTTAATTCTTTGTCCCTGTTGAATACTGCAATCTACCCTCCAATACCTACAGTGTATTCTGTTGAAACTCATAAAATCTGCTCACTTGTATCAAGAGACACAGCAAAAAAAAGCACAGATATTTGAAACATATTTTTCAAACAAGAATTTGCTAAAACAAGATTCAAGGGAGATGGCAAAGTAAACCTCCTAGTCTATAATTTAACAATTTCCAAAATATTTTATTCTCATGAAGAATTATACTGATGTTTTTATTATTATTCTTTCATTATTTCTAGATGAAAAAAATGCGGAAGTTTCGAAAATCATATTAGGATGCTTTGATGAAATTAACCTTCCTGAGGTAATTATATTTTCATTAATTTTTATATGTATAAATAAATCCAAAGGTTTTAGCCATTCTTTATATACTAGTTGAGCTCAATATGTTACAATTTCGCATAATTTTAGTCTTTCCGGATTAAATGTGATGGCTTAAATATTGTTAACGCAAATTAAATAAAATAAAGAAAGGAAACAAAATAATCAAATGGAACATTAAATTACTTTGCGTCGTTTAACGAAATCTGAATTTTAGTAACACTGAGTTTGTTTTGGAATTACTGTCAAAACACTCTTCTTTAAAATTGTTCTTCCGTTATAAAATTGTATTATTAGCAACTGCGATCACAAAACAATACCTGAGAAGGAAAAATTTCATCATAGATATGAATTTTCGTTGGAAATGATAAGTAAATGAACCAAAAATTTCCCTCAAAATTTAGCTCTGTAGTTATGTTTGCAGTGAAAGTGACCTAAACTCTTGATAAGGCAAAGCGCCAAATTTAGGTATATTAACGTCCCGTTTCAAAGCAACTTGAGACGCACCTCGGAATTTTGAACCGAGGTTAGATGACGTGGATGACATCTGGGCTGCCACCCCCTCTCCAAACTTCCGTCCCACATCAACGGAAGGACATTTGGCCCTGTACGTATGCTTTAACTTGCAACAGGTCCACATACACGGCGGATCTTCAGTGGAATCGGGTTTCCAACCTGGAGCCCTCCGGCCACGGACTCGAAACCCTCCCACTAGGCCACCACGGCCCTGGCAGAACACCATCAAACAGCTTTATATTAACAACAGTAGTGTTTTTCGATTTATCAACGATTCTTGAACAGATTGGGATTTATATAATCGCGGACTACCACAACTATGTGAGCTCACAGATTCCAATATAAAGATTGAAATCTTTCCTCGTATAGGAAAATTAAAATGTCTAAGATTTAATAAATATGAGCGGTAGATAAAAAAAATGGCATCGGTTTTTAACCAAATTTTAAAGCACACAATTTACAGGGAACAGACATACTGCTATTTACTGAATTTAATACTGCAGTTTTAAACAGCGTTTCTTGACCGAATGTTTTATAAAGCATCACTAAGCATGAAATTCTTTTCTGTAATCTTATAGATCTTGGTAGACATTTTAAATGCCTGTCCTAGCATAAAAAGAGACTTCTCACCACAGTATACCCGCGAACTCGCGGTTGGTTGGGTATTCGTGAAACTTTATTGAAAAAGCTAGAGCAAAAAAAATTACATTTTACACTCTGTCCTAAAAGTTTATAGAATCTTGTATTTTGCCTATATTTTTTATTGCATATGATATATCTCGATGTAACTTACTGTATAGATATGTTATGTCTATTAAATTAAAAAAACAGCAGTTCTACCCCGTATATTTGATGCCAATTTTTAAATAGTAGAATAAACTGAAATAACCCATCCCAAAAGTTTATAGACAAATGCAATTTTAAGCAAATATGGTATCAATAATCATGACGTTGATCTGGAGCCTAATAAATACGTTGTAAGAAAAGGAAAGCTTTCGTTTGCTCTGCGTTTCAAGATGCCTAAAGCGTAGCAGCTCTCTAATGAAGAAGTGAGAAAAATTCTGCATTTGAAATTGCTCTGTAAGACTGTTAAGGAAATATTGAAACTTTTAAACCGTTCTAAAAGCATGATTTATCGTGTATTAACTCGTAAGACGCCATATGAGCCAAAACCTCGTTCGGGAAGATCACGTGTGACAGATATTCGCAGTGATAGACGGATACAAAAAATGGCTTTCAAGTCAGAAAATGTTGGTTCCCGAAATTACTGGGGCTTCCCGGTTGCAAATCTCCAAGAACACTGTTCATAGATGAATTATAGAATCTGGTTATATGATCCACGCAAAAATGGCTCGCCGATTACCACTCTCAAAGCTTCACATTAGTAAGAGATTACAATGGGCTCGTTATCATATGTCATATGGTAATAAATTGATGGCTGTCCTTTTCAGTGATGAAAAAATGGAACCTCTATGAAAATTGGGAATATAAAATATTGGCATGATTTATGAAAAGAGCCCAGGAGCTTTTTCAGTAGGCAAAGTGGTGGTAGATATGTGATGGTGTGGGCGGCTTTCAGTTTCAAAGGTCAAGTGGGTTTGGCCTTTTTAGATGGCCGACAGAATTCTCCTAAATACATAGAAACACTAGAAAATCATCTTATGCCATTTGCAGAAAACATACGGGGACGAAATTGGTAATATCAGCAAGATGATGCTCCCATCCATACCTCCAATGCTACGAAAATTTATTTAAACTCGAAAAATGTTACTGTTCTTCAGTGGCCACCGTTGAGCCCTGATCTAAACCCAACTGAAAATGTATAGGGCATTATGTCTCGGAAGGTATATGAGAATGGAAGGCAATTTTATTTAATGAATGCCTTGAAGACAGCCATTGAAAGTGTATGGTACAACTTGGGACCAGAGATACTACAAACCTTAATTCTGTCGATGGAAAAACGTGTATACAATGTCATACTGAGAAATGGAAAGACTTTAAACTTTTAAGAACATTGTATTGAGCACCTTTTGTTGAAATGTCATATATTCTATAAACTTTTGGGACACCTAATATTTCCATTTTGTTATATATTTCAAATACAAAATGTTATTTTTTCTAAATATTTCGTTGAATGCAAGTCGCATATGGTTTGAATAAACATATTTGTAATTGGTGTTTGTATGCCTTTCCGTTTTGTTAAAAAATATTTTTTAGTAGAGTCTATAAACTTTTGGGACAGAGTGTATATATAAGGATACAAAAAAGATGACATTTAGAACAAAATATAATATTTAGTTAATTAACTGTTAGTTCTTTCAAGTCTTTGTGTTGTTGACTTTGAGAGGGAGGTGCCTTGTGTATGGGAGAAGAGAGAAGATGATGGGTACCTAGGGCTAATTGAGTCTGTGGCTAGTTGTTGTCACCATCTTTTGGAGAAAAGAGTGTTTCGTTTTCCGCGATGAAATGGATGAGTTTTCTGATTTCCGCCCAAGAATTGTTGTTGTTGATAACTCTTTTCCACCAGAGTGATTCTAGGTCATCTGACGGTTTTGTTAGGTGGTATGAGGTTGTAAACAGGCAGCTTGTAGCATAGTGTAAGGGGTTTCCCAGGTTTCCGCAGCCACAGGAATCGCTGTTCCTGATGTTGAATCATTTAAGATATGTCGTAAATGGTGAAGAATTGCAATATTAACATTAGGCTTGTTACTTTATTTGCCATTTTATTTTGAGAAATTGATATTTTTTATGTGTTTCAGTATTCCTCCATCGTCATACAATGCTATGCAGGATTAAATGGAGAAATTAACGGTCAAGTTATGAGAGACTGGTATTGCGCACATACCGTCGACGAAATAATGAAGGTATGTGAAAAGCTTCATTAACATCATTAGCTTATTCAGTCACGTATGTTTCGTGAGACCTCTTTGTCCTTGGTAAATTTGTGCATGTATTTTGAGATAATATATCTTAAATTATGTGTTCTCCATTTTTAACAGCGTAATGATCCAAAACTTTTAAGCCATCTTCATTAATAACTATAAAATAATATCAAGACTAAAGTTTTTGATTGAATGTTTTTGGTTTCAATTAAAATATCTTCTTGATTTCAGTACAATTCCAATCATAACAATAGTGTTTTTCAGAACGCATAACATACTAAATGTTAATAGTTACTTTAAAATCTGAATAAAACAATTACCTTTTAAAATTTCATTTTGCTCATTATATGAAAACACACGTTTGTATCTTCAAGCTAAGTGACCTGATTTTTACAATTTCAGCTGAAGAATGGAAACTTTTAAAGGAAACGAGTCAATCGGAGACGTAAATCAAATGAAACTTGGAATATCTCGTCCATTAAGCACTGACTCTTATTATAGCATAAGCTATATGTAACGGAAATTTTTAATGATCGATGGAATTTCGATAGTGAAATACCATTAATTGCTAAAATTAAAAAGGCAAATATTGTGCGCTTGAAAATTTGGGAAAGAGAATTCTTCAGAAGTTAAATCTATTTAAGAATTGAATAATTTTATTCACTTTTTAAATTTGTAAACATAAATTAGGCTCTCATTTATATGTAAAATGAGAGGAAACACAAGAGACATCAAAATGGAAGCATCAATTTGGCAGGAATTCTACTGAGTCAGTAACCAATAAATCTTCGTAATTGAAAATCCACTGCGATCTTCTATATAGAAAAACAACTTTTTGGCTCATGATAATCGTTAAATACTTGCCAAAAGCTTTTTAAATTCATACGAAATAATTTCCATTTCTTTGAGTAAGGTTTTCATTGGCAACATGTTTCTTACACATGTTTCACTCAAACTTATTTATTTATAATAATGAGCGAAAGTTGGTTTATATACAGGGTGTACACACTTATCCTGATCAATAGCTAATTTCTAATCCGTTCGAGATAGACATATAGTTGCAATTGGAAAAATGCTTTAAATAAAGGGAAAAATTATAATATATGTTTTTTGAGTCACTAAATATATTTCTAAATAAGTTACGAATTCTAACCTTTTATACGGTCCCCCAGTCTTATAAGTCATATTTAGTAAATTATTCTTGACATTCCAATATTTTAAACAAAAAAAGTCCCACTATTCTGCTACTGAAACTGAGAGAGTTCTAGAGCTTCGACTTTCGTGATTTTTAACCAATCAGCGGTCTCGTCGTGCAAATGCTGTGCATTGATTTGTGGATCGTCTTCAAGATGGCTATTGAAATGGTGTAAATTGGTCTGAGTCAGCGATAGTCAAAGCTCCATAACTCGGTCAGTTTTAGTCGCAGAGGAGTGGGACTTTTTCGCTTAAAATATTAGAGTGCCAAGAAAATTTTACTAAATATGACTGATATTATCGGAGGACCGTATAAAAAGTTAGAATTCGTAACTTTTTCATGAATATATTTATTCACTCATAATATTATAATCCTTCCCTTCATTTAAAGCATTTTTTCAATTGGAACTATATGTCTATCCCTAACGGTTTAGAAATTAGCGATTGCTCACGATAAGTGTGGACACCCTGTATATATTTCTTTAACTTGCATATTTGTATGTAGAGATAAAAGATTTTCTTACAGCGATACCCAAATTCAAATTTCGTTGAATTTTTCTACTTACTGAAATTTTAGTCTTCAAAATTCAATCTGAAGAAATTTCAGCCTGAAATTTCATTTTTCCAGTATCGTTTAGTTTATTTTTAATTTCCTACGAAATATATCATACGATGAAGAGCAAAAAGGCTTTTCTTATAAACTTTTTTACACTTATTTGCCATTTTTATTTGGTTTTTATATTTTATTTTGTTTAAATGTGCCTTTTGTAATTTTGATTCATCTATTAATTACAGGCTGATGAATGCTCTGATGAATTGATGATAGCAGAGAAAGTAAGTATATTTCTATGTTTATTAAAAATTTGATAAGAGAAAATACAATTTTTGTAAATTCTACTAAACAGATTAAGAATTTCTACTTAAATTAATTACTATATCAATTTTCCACATTTAGAAAATTATACTATGTTTAAACCACAAGATTATGAAAAAGAGAAAAATATCCCGGACAAAATAATCAATCAGTACGATTATTTTAATGATATTTTCAATATATCCAGTAACACTGCAGTAATTCACTAACGTAGTTCCTCATTTTGTAATTTCTCATTCTTGATTTTGCTCAGGAGGGGACAATAGTCTTTATATACATGTTTCATTTCTTTATTCATGAAAGTATATAATCGAAATTATTAACACATTCTCGGATAACTTTCAGAAGGCAAAGAATTTGCATTTCTCACTCTCAGATTATTAGAAGAATATTCTCATGGAATATAATCTCCCATAGAAATCAGAAATAACTAAAATACAGAACGCTGTCAATTTCTACTATGAAAAAAAGTTTGCTAGTAGAATATGAAAATCTAAATTGATTTTTTATTGTGTTTTTAAAGTTTCGAAAATTCAGTACAAGCCTATTTTGAAATATGTAATCAAAATCATTTTTTATATCCAAATTTATTTGATCATTTCCTCCAAAAAATTTATTAACTTTTTATTTTATTACTTTTTTTAACATTTAAAAATGAGCTATTTCAAGAAAATAAAAATTGCTAATTTTTGCAGAATAAAAATAACTAATTTTTTCCCTAGTATTTTAAGTTTATAGAATAACAATGAATTTAGCAAATTCATTTTAAAAATATCGATGGATTTCTTATTACTATCATGTTTAAAATACGAATTTTCTGTATCTTATAAAGTTATTCCGTTTCAGGGAGAAGAATTCTTGAAAGAATCTGCGGAACTACTTGGGGTAAGCATCTTGGCAATAACCCTCTAAGCGTTTTGAACGTATTTTTCCGTTTCTCATACTGAGTTCAAAAGCAGATACTTAATGATAATATGTATAATTTCTTAAACTAACATAGATAAAATATTTTTAAGATTTCAAAGACTTCATTAATTGCAAAAAAGAACCGAATATTTACTTTAAAAGCAAATTTCAAGACTTTAAGGCGACATACGACTGTACGACTTTTCGCTTTCAAGAAAAAACACATATAATATTTCCCTGTCTTTTATGAACAATTTAAAACAATCCGCGTTAAAAAATTCCTATAATTATAAAAGTTATGGAGGAAAATGTATCAGCTCTTCAACGCAAACACTGAATATGACCATATCTTTAAAGCCCTTTATATCAAAATGTGTTTTTTTTTTTTAATTTCGGTCACGGTGTCTCAAGAACTATTGAATATTTTTATATAAAATTTTTACCGAATATGCATTTTGCTATGTTCTACAAACTGAACCACATTTTTGTACATATTTCTCCAAATAAGTTTTTATGTGGAGTTAGAAAAGTTGAAATTTTAACTATTTTTAACATTTTTATTTTAAATTGATTTATAACATCGAAATTAAATTTAAATGTTAATAAATTGTGGTTAAGTTTCTTAAACAGACTGTTTGGATTACTTAGATACCAAAATATTGTGTTTAGATCAATATTTTATCCGTAATCATACGCGCAAGGTGACTATCTCCAAAAATTATACCCATATTTATTACTCTCTCAAATGAATACAAACCATTATGAAGGTTGAAAAATGTGTGTACTTTAAGAGAGATATCAAATATTTTTCTAGAAAAAAAAGAGAGTTTTTTGATAGAGATATAATTGTAACATTGTTTTAAAGATATAATGGATCAAATTTCACAGTTTTCTACCATTTTATCGAGGTTTAAGAGTGGTATGTTCCTTTAACCCTTTGCGGCGGCGCAGTGTGCCAGCTGATGGCACACTTAATTTCACTCGCTTCTCAACCGTTAAATTCAACTATAAATGGAAAATAATAGTTTCAGGATATGGCTAATAGTACTCCTTTTAGAATGCATATAGCAGCCTTATGAAATTTCGTTCCGGAATAGGAATTATTAGAGATGAAGTTTGATAAAATTCCTTAACTCAGAGATAAGAAATTTTTTCCATTTCTGGACGTTTACAATTTTAGCAAATTAACTCGAAAATTTTCCTCCAATATTCTTGAAGTTTTAATTTATGATTTTCTGTAAGAGTCAACAATATTTTTTGAGTGTATCAAGGTGGCTGTATCTAAGGGGGTTCTCATATGAGAGGGTTGACCCCGAAGGGGGACGACCCCCCTCGGAATGACATAAGTTTTTTTTTTAAATTGTAGATTCTGTGTCTAGACAATAAACTAAACCCATTCATGATGTTTTTCGTCATATTTCAAAAAATTTAATGTCTTGCGCCGCAAAGTGTTAAAGCAAGTAGATCAAAATAGCTAACGGCTCAGAGATACTTTTCCAACATTGAATGCAAAGAGTTATCTTATACTTCCCATTTCCTGCATCTGGTTTCGATCTTATGCCGCTTAGCATGGAAACGTTTATGCATAAAAAGTGTATTACTCATATATATTTTATATATTATTGATAGACTTGATTGTTTTTATATTTATCTATGGTCCAGTTCATAAAGCCAACAATAATAAATTTTTAATTTCGAGATACTGGCACTTATTATATAACTGAAAATTTCAGTTTACTTTACAATTATTTGAAAATTTAGATGGATAAGCTGAGTTTGAAGGAGTGGGGAATACACTATGTGAAGAATTTTACGAATTTTCTTAAAATGTTTCTATTCCAAAAGGGGGTGGGGGTTAAATTCCCCTTTCTTTTAATTGAGCCGTCGATATTCACTTGACGCTGAAGTGTGGCAGTTTTGCTATGTAGATAAAGTATAATTTATGACATATCAGGTGGGTGACTTTTAACATGTTACTCACGTTTATAATTAAAATTAGCCTTTAAATTAAAGTAGCATTTATTATAACTTGAATATTAAATGTTGCTTTACTTGATAATTATGACGACTCTTGCTATCATTGTGTGTGTATCCTCAAACAAAATTCTCTTTGTCGAGATCTAATTGTATGATGGTAGATCGTCTGACTGCATAATGGTATACCTTCAGCAAAAGAGATTTATTTATTTCGAAAAAATATGGGCATTTTTATAAATATGATGTGCGAGATTGTTATGTGTTCATAAAAATGTAAATTATTCGCCTACAAAATATTCATCGCAGTTTTTACAGTGTTTGATTTTCAGTATTTTACTCTTAGCTTTGCATTAAACCACGTTCCATTATGAGCAAATTAAGTTATCTATAAATATGTTTTTTTTCAGGAATGTGTGGAAAGCAAACTCCCAAGTGATAAAAGAAGGAAATAACTCATAAATGCATCAAAATGGAAGACGACTACAGATATATATTTTTAAATGTTCTAGTTTTATAGATTTATTTTAACCACCGCATGTTTATACAACTTGAATAAAAGTTATCTTAGCATTCTGAGGCTTCGAATCTCTCATGCCTATAATAACACCTTCAACCAGCAAACATTTAGATTCAGAACTGTTAATATAAGAATTTGAACTTCACATAAGAACTTTCGAACAAAATACGCTATGGAACAAATTTATTTATAATAATTTCAGATGAAAGCTTATTTCATAAAACCGCCTTCACAGAAAACGTATTTTAAATATTATGAAAAAGCTATTGATTAGGAATGAAATGCTTCTTAACAGTTTGTTACAGTAACTAAAACTATTGATAAAATTACACAATCATTAAGTAGGATGAATTAAGGAAAATTTAACCCTTTGTGTTCGGCAGATTTCGATGGGTGTGATGGCAGCAGGTCGGAGCAAATTTAGCTTTTCGCATTTACTTTTCCGTACGGGATTTAAAGTCAATATATGGATATTAAAACACGAAGAACTTATTTCAGAAGCTCTACAGGGGCACAATTCCTAAAATTCTCCATTTTGGGGAAGTACATTGTTTATTTCATAAATTTTTAATTCAAATTTTATCATATAGGGAAAGTTGGGGTAGATTGATAAGCGGGAACATTGATACAATCCATAAATTTCGATTATTGGAATGGCTCAAGATGTTCACATTCCCTCATATTTATGCCACTCTCACCCTCTGCACGCGATATATTTTTCGGCCTTGTTCAGTTGCATATTGTAGGAGTTTTAATATGTGTAGGAAATTAATGTAAGAACCTGAAAATGCACATTAAAATTTCATTTAAACAGAGATTATTACAAAGCTTTTAAATTTAAAATAATATAAAAATGATTTTATAGTACTCAGATCAAATAGTTAACGTTTCACTTGAGAGATAACATGGCGAAAAGAAATTTTCTACTCATATTTAGTTACTCTGATTATTTAAAAAAACATTTAAAATTTAAGGGAAAGCTGAATAAAATAAAATTAAAAGGAATTAAAGATTATTCGAGTATCCGTTGATAGTTCTCAATCGAATAATTTCAGCGGAAATCATCGTCATTCGAAATAAGTAGGGAGAGTTGCGGCAAATTGATACGCGGGAACATTGATACAGTCCATAAATTTTGATGATTAGAATGACTAAAAATGTTCATATCCCCTAACATATATGCAATTGTAACCCTTAGAACAGGGTATATTTTTCGGCCATGTTGAGTCAAAAGTTAATTTACAAATGAATGAAACCGCTTATCTTCTAGTCTAAGTAAATTTTACTCTAAGTATGTGTTGTGTGATTTCTTTAACTAATTACGTTTTCCTGCCAGTGAATCTGCTCCAAAGGTAGAAAAAACGCTTATTTTTCTGAGCTATATTAAGTTTTGAGGTTCTTTAGCGTTGATTTTGAGTGACCACTTGTTTTAAGTAAAAACGTCTCTTGGGGCAAAATAATACAGTTGACTCCGGGGCATATTGATACGCATCTTTTATGCGTATCAGTGCGCCTTAACAGCAACATACATTGCAAAATGGTCTTCAGAAATGGAAAAAAAACATAAAAATTAACTATCTAAAAGAAACACGCAATTAAGTGCTTGTTTAAACAATGAAAACGGTTTGAATTCCATTGCAAAAATGAAAATATTGTTGTAAATTAAGTTTAAAATATTTTTTTACGAATTTATAAAAATTGGAAAAATAATATATGGACAATTAATTTATATCATCCAAAAGATAATTTTTTGTATTTTCAGATGGCGTGAAAATTATTTTTCTGCAATATAATTTTCGTAAGTCATCAGGGAAGAACGCGAAAATTCCCTTAGTTTTTATTTAAATAAATTTAAAAAAACAGCTTCAAGGTATACATTCTCACCCTCCAAAGTATACTTACGCATACAGACGCACATTCTCCTGTATTATTTGTAGAGATAAATTATTTTCTGAGGCATTTTCCAGTCTCATTTAAAATGTTGAATGTTGATTGAAATAAAAGTTTGTTACTTTGTCAAATTTTTAAACCTTGATTTGAAATATAAAGTTGATTCATAAAATAATTTCTTTATACCAGACCTATTAACCTTCATTATTTTCGATATTTCCGTATGTATCAATGTACCCCTAGTATGAGGCAGATTGATACAAATCCATTTTTAGGAAAAAAATGTAATAAATATTTTAGTATGTCATTTATGACCAAAACTCGACTGAAATCCTATATTAGATAAACAAATGTATAAACTTAGTGTATTAGTTCTAATTATTACTGTTGGTAAAATCATTTTTAGCTTTCCAAGAAAAAAGTGTATCAATGTCTCCACATTCCCCTTATGCAGTACTTTTTGATCATAAATTATAGTGTGCGACGTGCAGAGTGGCTTGCTTTTTACTGATCTCAATGTTTCTCGAGAGCACATTCGAAACTGACTTCCCGGAAAGCTCTCCTCTCCGAAGATATCGATTGTGGATATTCCAAAACAGCTGTTCAAAGCGGCCTCGCCAAAGTAGCCACCTGGACTGTCGGAAAGGTCAACAAAGGAGTATTCGCACACAGAGCTGTTTTTCACGCCATATCTAGTGACACTTGGCACACAAAACCTTTTCGGAACTCCCAATTAAGAAGGAGTGATGGATGTCCGTTCTCAGTTGAACTGAGATGAGTCTATCCATAGACCAGACCGCTAATAGCCAAGACTGTCACTGGACATAAATCAATCGCCTGGTGAAAGACAGTCACTCACTGGCGGACGTCATCAAATTCTTAGCCAACCCTCACGAGTTCGGCGGACCTTTTTCCTGGGAAAATGAGTATTTAAGCTGCGGCGGGGGAGTAAAGGAGGGAGTTGATTTTCGATCGGCTATTACTTATTGATCGGATTCCGAACATAGGATCATTATTCGAGTGCTGGATATTCGGATCGGTTTTAAAAGTAACTGGGTCCCGTGCGACCAGTTGTGTTGCTGAAAGAAGCATCGTTAAGAAGCTGTACGCTTCTGTTTAACTTTTTCATGAGAGCATTGCTCTCGTATCTGAACTGTGCTAGTTTTGTGCTCATGAAGACCTGTTGAACTGTCGATAGATTTTATGTAGAGCCGTTGCTCTGAGTTACTGTAATTTCTGTAAGAGGCTGTCTCAACACCATCCTGTAATTTTACTCACGTCTATAATATTCTGTATATAAATTATTGCTTATTTTGTAACCCATAATAACCAAGATACTTCGAGTAATTTTAAAATAAAAATTATTAGAGTGATACTAGTCTAGCTGTTGATTCACGCTACCCTAGGTCTCACGACGTCACACGATAAGCATTGATACCTGTAAGTTGATCTAAACATTTGAATGCTGCATCGAGAGGGTAGTTTTCTTTCATTTTCGCTAGCCTCTGTCGACTTCTACGACGACTTGCGAATACTGCCACTATAACATAAAGAATAATTAGAATACTTGATAATCACTAATCGAAAATAAGATATGATTCTTTTTATACGCTCAACCCAACAAGGTTCAAGACATACATTAATCCATCAAATAAAATTGGTCATTTTCTTTGAACTGAAGCAGTAGGATTTTACCATTCTAACCAAAATTATGAAAACTGATTCTCCTATGTATAAATGTATATAGCTAAAATAATTCGCTTCATCTTATTAAAATTATTTTAATTATCTAGAAGAGATATTTAAAATGATCTCTTCCAGATCATTTTAAATATCTCTTCAGAGCTAATTAAAGTTATTTGGTTTAAAAAGTATTTATCTTGCAGCGTAGTTTTCACCATTCGTGTTTTTACGACGTTCATGAAGAAAATAGTTAATTTAATTCTGAGCAAATTTTAGAAATTATTAACAAAAAGTTTACCTCATATTTATTATTATATATAAAAATTTTTAAATATAAAATTAAAACTATTATTATAAATAAAAAAATTTGAAACTCTGAAATTTTTATGGATTGTTATGAGAGCACGAACCTTTTGCTTCTATACATGGGCAGTGACGAAACAAAATGCAGAAAATGAATAGAAAAGTATTTAAAGTATAGTAAAGAATGGTAACTGTGTACACGGAACATGCGAGCACTCCCTTTATATTTTTTTATACATTATGTTACCGTTAAAGCATATAATTCATTTATTTCGTAGAATAACTAGGAATTTAGGGGTAGGGTAATAGGTAATTAGGTAATCCATAAAATAAGTTATTCTATAAAATAAAAGATTGAAAATAGCATGGTAATTCATAAAATACATAGTTATTCTATGAAATGTCGGATTTAACGCTTTAAGTGTAACATATATATGGATAATGGAAATTTCTAAACCATGTGATGGAAGACTGGATATGTCTTCCCTACAAAACAACCGTTAAATCGGCAATCACACCACGACAGCTGAGAAGAGAGATCGTTAATGAGAGGAAGAAATTTTGCTGTTTTCTACTTGAGACATTACTTAATTCAGGCTATTCTAATAAGTTTAATTTTATATTTACAATTAAAATACCTAGACATTTTTAAAATGACGCTAAGTAGATTTGATCTCATATTTTGCTATGCATAAAAAATTTATAAGGGTGTACCCAGTTGTCATGTCTCTGATTATGGGCAACTGGATTCTGATATACTCTATGGAATAGTTCAATAAAAATGCATGAAAAGTGGATACCCCCCCGATATTTTTACTAAACGATTTTTAAAAGGTTTCATGCCCAAACTTTCACTAGAGAGACCCATACTTTTCATGGAAAGAACATGAAAATCACATTTCAAATGATCTTATTAATAAAGTAATTTATAATCAGGTACGTTTAATTAAACCGTCTCCTCACACAGCGGATATCCAAAAGCAACTTAGAGTCGATGTGCTTAGAGACAAAAAGACCGATTGAGAAAAAAAATCTTGTGAAGTAGCAAAGAATATAAACTCAAGGAAAAAATAACAAAAGGAAGTAATAACTACGACACAGTATTATCCAGAGATATTATCAGTAGTTACAAATCCACTATGCTACAAGCTGCCTGTTTACAACCTCATACCACCTAAAAAACCGTCAGCTGACCTAGAACCACTTTGGTGGAATAGAGTTATGAACAACAATAATTCTAGGGGGAAAATCAGAAAACTCATCCACTTCATCGAAGAGAAACGAAATACTATTTTTTCCAGAAAGATGGTTACAACAACTAGACACAGACGCAATTAACCATAGGTACCCATCTTCTCTCTTCTCCCATACATAAGGCAAAATCTCTCTCAAATTCAGAAACACAAAGACTTGAAAGAGCTAACAGTTAAATTACAAATATTATATTTGTTTGTTTTAAATGTCCTCTTTTTTTGTATTCTTATATATAAAATGTATTTTTTTTTGCTCTGACTTTTTCAATAAAGTTTCACGCATACCCAACCAACCGACAGGGAGCCGTCCTGGCTCCGAGTTCAGGGGTATGCTGTGGTGTTAAGTAGTTTTAAATCAACGAGAATTTATGATAGTGAAACAAAACAAAGCAAAAGTAAAACAGGAGTGCCGTCAGTGAGACCATATGTATGACAGATGATCTTGTAAGGTTTTATGAACACCTAAGAGCAAAACACGCAAAATTATTGAAAAAATATACATTAAATTAAGTACCTGCCTCTAAACTAATCAATTGAGTGTAAAGAAATGGATGAAACCCGTACTTAATATAAAAAAGGCACATTACATTTTTCAATGTTATTGATTTGAATTATGAAAATCGTCTTATAAAATAGACTAGATGAAACCAGAAAACATTTAGGAACCATTAGGTTGACATTTATAAACCTTACACTGTAAATTAGATTTCAGGAAGACGAATCTCAAAAATAGGAATACTTGTGAAGAAACAAGAAACTGCTTTTTCCTATTTTCACATTATGGAAGATAAGATTTGTGTCCCTTTCGAAGGCTTGGGAAACAATATATTGTCAACTTCCTCTATAACAATGGGTTTACTTTTACACGGTTAGGTTAGTTAAGATATATTAAAGTCCCATTTTGAAGAAATACGACGATTATTTTGCGGCGAAACCCACAATTTTCGACTACGGAGAGATAAAGAAAACTACATATGAGCCCGAATCCTCCTCTCCAAACTTCCATGCCACACCAACACCTCTACGTCAGATTTCCCGTGGCTAATGAACACATATGCAGCTTACCTATGATAGAATAGCGTTTCGAACTTGGAATCCTCCGGCCTGAAAGCCCAGACCTTGCCACAAGGCCAAGGATTACATTACGCATGTAGTGGTAAAATAAGATAGGAGAGTAAACTATACACAGGTTGTTTAGAAGGCAAACAGATTAGGTTGGTGGCGAGATTAGTACCCTAATATAATTCAATGCTGTCCAAATTGTGCCAGTCCACATGCTGGGGAAATGTTTTCTCCCATTGCTACATATTTACCTCCCTTAAGGGAAATGTTAATAACCATCTGCCAAAAACTGTAATATTGGAATGCGTATGCATGTGAAAAGAATCTTTCCTCTTATTTAAACTTGCTTCAGTAATGCTTTCTGACACAAGAGCTAGATTATAAAAGAAATGAAAGGAAATTGTCGCAATTGTACAGAGAAGGTCGTTTATTTTATCTGCTTCTTTTTGTCATTATACAGGGTGTCCATACTTATCTTGATCCAATATCTAATTTCTAAACCGTAAGAGATAGGCGTATAGTTCCAAATGAAAAAATGTTTTAAATGAAGGGAAGAATTACATTTTATGCTTTTGAGTCACTAAATATATTTCCAAATAAGTTACGAATTCTAACTTTTTATGCGGTCTTCGGTCCTATCAGTCATATATAGTAAAATATTTTTGACACTCTAAAATTTTAAACAAAAAAAGTCTCACTCTTCTGCGACTAAAACTGAGAGAGTTCTGGAACTTCGAATTTCTTGAGTTTTAACCAATCAGTGGTCTCTTCGAGCAATTGCTGGGCAATAATTGGTGGGTCGTCTTCAAGACGGCTATTGAAATGGTGTAAAGTGGTCTAAGTCAGCGATATTCAAAGCTCCACAACTCATTCAGTTTTAGTCGCAAAAGAGTGGGACTTTTTTCTGTTTAAAATGTTAGAGTGTCAAAAAAATTTTTCTAAAATTATTCATAGAACCGAGGGACTGCATAGTAACTTTTTCATGAATATATTTATTCACTCAAAAAACATGTATTATAATTTTTCCCTTCATTTAAAGCATTTTTTTGAATTGGAACTATATGTCTATCTCTAACGGTTTAGAAATTAGCTTCTGGACCGCGATAAGAGTGGATACCATGTATATAGAACTTTCTCTTTTTCTTTTATATAGATTTGTGAAATCTCATCAATTATTTAAAATTTCATTTCCTTTAGATAGTGTCGTAAAATTGATATATGTGGAATGAGTAATGATTTTAAACAATAATCTTCACTTTTGCTTCCTTTAACGCACATTCTGTTAAATTGTCAATTCAATTTTGTATCGTGACAAAATTTTGTCGAATGGTTAAGATTGACCTTGCTTGTTTAAATAGTGTTGCTGATCAATACTTTTTGTACTTTTTAAGGAAGAGGGAAAAAATACGGAATGTTTGGGAAAAAATGAATAGAATGAATGGATTGGAACCAATTTATTGCTGTATCTACAGCATCTATCATTGCAAACAGTGCGATTCTCTTTGTTCGACGAGATTGATTAGGTTCAGTAAAATATGGGTTTTAATGAAAAAGCTTCTAGATCATACAAATGATTAATTGTTACCAAAATGAAGGTCACAGTTTTTTTCATGGTTTAGTACGAAGAAATTATATTTAATGTTTTTTGACCTATCAAAATATTCTACATTATGGACTGAAGACTTCCAGAAAAACTTTATAAAATGTAATTTTAGAAAAACGGTCCTTTTGGGTGACCTTTAGTGGATGATTTTAGAGTCATTAGATTTGTTAGACTGTCACTACCACCATAAAGTCAAAAAATTGACGCTTAACATAATGAAAGAATTGTCAAGTCAGCTCAATATTTTTATGTTAAGTCTGCCCAAAGAAACTTCATATTCAACCAACAGAACAGCAGAAGGAGAACGCGTTTCTAATCGACGTTTGTATCTTTAAGTAAATGATGTAATAATAAGTCTTTAGATTAAAATTGCTTACCGTTTATTGATTACCCAAATTAATTTAAAGCATGAACTTCAATAAATTTCCATTAAATTATGTTTAAAACACCAAGATTAAGTTAACTGTGAAGCAAAATTAAAATCGAAGAAAAAATTTTTTTGCTGTTATTTTTTATTTTTTTAGAAAAAAATATAAAAAAATTAGTGGGAAATCATTTTTAAAAACTTTCTTACAAAAATATTAAAGATTTTTTAAATGCAGTTAAAATCAACAAATAAAAATTACTTTCGAACTCCTTGCATTACCTCAAAAATTAAACAAAAATCAAAAAGCTTCAAAATGACTACATTTTGACTTCAAAATCTGGCTAACTGGCGGTGTATGCCTGTTGAAGACAGTTTAGGAATTCGGAAATATCTATTGACTTCATAGACAAATCAAAAAAGATGCAACGGAATACATTCGGTTTAGTCCCCCGCTGATGTGGTGGGGAAGCTTGAAGAGGGGGTGACAGCTCAAGTGTCATCCTTTTTATCTGACCACTGTTTAAAGTTACGAGGTCCGTCTCAAAATAGCCCTCGTGTTGCTTCACAACGGGACGTCAATATAACTAAACTAAGGAAAGCATTCGGTTTAGCCACTGAAGTAAAATGTAACTGTTCTAACCTTCCAGGGAACCATATCTAATAAGGTTAACATCAATTTTTTAACCAGGGTCATCGGTGCTACTTGTCAGAGAGATTCAGAGTTGGTCAGGTTCAGAGATTGTGAACCCAGAGCTCGAGCACTCCGTTAAACCCAATCATCGGTGGTGTGTGACGCTAGGCGTTAACGGATTAGAAACCTTAGCTTTAACTCTAGCTCAGTCATTGTAACTCGGTTGTGAAAGTAGTTCAAAGTAATTGCCCAGTCTGTAATGTTTTTGACAGCTGAGCAATTATTCCGACAATCAAGCTAACACCTCCTGAATTCGAGTTAAAATTTCAAAGAGGCGTTTTCCATTTCGACTGGCCTTTGTGATTACTATCAACAAATCTCAGAGACAAACTTCTTATAATGTTGGAATCCATCCTCATTCATTCATTCTTATACGTAAATCAAAGTCATTCAAAGAAGGCAAAAAACTAAGATAAACAAGAAATCCATTCTAGTCCATTTCATCAAGGGCTAAGGACTTTATTCGAAATGGATTCAAAATATTTGGAAATTTTTCTGTAAGAAGCCAAATTACGCCAAATATAGCCTCTTTAGCCGCTAATAGGATTGATTTAAAATATCATTAGCCTTCGGGCTGAAAAATCGCCTTCATAGAAATAAACTTACCCCACACTTAGAATAGAGGAGGAAAAAATGTCCTCAAGTTATCACAAACCCACGCGAACTTTCCGCCAAAATAAGTAATCAAACTTTTTTAAAGAAACACTAGAACCCTGGCGCCATCTATATTCGAAAAGACAAAACAGAAGGAGGAAAACAGGAATGTTAGGGAATGAAACTATTTAGACATATTAATAAAAAAATTATTATATGTAACATTGTCGAAAATCTTCAAGTAAAAAACTTTAAATTTAAAATATATCCCGATTCACTTCAAGGGAAACACTCAGATGAAAGTTGATACATCAAGAATGCAGTTTATTTTGAAGTCTTTTCCATTAAAATAATTAGTTATTAAATTATTTACAAAAGTTTTTTTCAAATATTTTATGTTTATATAGCGAACATCGGGTCAATCTAGTGATGCAAGTTATCACGCCTAACCTACAGTGTATTCTTTTCGCACAAACAATTTCAGATGCTTCAAATATCACCTACCGGGATGTTGGAAAGTATTTTTTTTTCTAACAGGCTATAAAATAATTATTACATTCTATATAGACAACCTTAAAATTCAGCATTTTTATATGTATTTCATTATAATTCAAAGGTTGGGGAATTTTTTAATTTTGCCTTTTTCTTTTGGATATCTTTTTTATATTTCTACTTTCATTAGTATTTTTTAAATAATATATAAGTTATAATGTTCCTAAGAGGGAATTTTTATTTTTCATTTAGGGCTAGGAATGTTGAAGAGTTGTTGAAAATATGTCGATATGTTGTTCCATAATTATTGAAAATATTCGAAAATAACAAAGACAAGTAGAATTTGTTCCAAACCTTTATGCGAATAAAACTATGTCATACAGCTAGCCCACCTTGTTTTCATTCTACATCCATGGATTGAAATACTTTTCATTCTGGTTCTAAAATGATTCAATAAATTATTTTTTGTAAATATCAAACAGCTAAATGAACCATTTGATTTACTCTCATAAGCATTTCTAAGCTTTATTCAACCATATTCAGGATGTTTTTGATTGCATTTGACGTTTATATAATGTTTATACAGACGAAAGCTGATGTTAATACAAAGAAAGCATATTGCATGATGTTTGATACAGAGGAAAGTTTCCATTTCTTATAGCATCGCTCCACTGTAAATGCTCGAATTCATTTGTATCGTTAACTGTACTGTTGGGTGAACTCTCTAAATACAAAAGTTTCGTTTTCATAGTTATTGCCTTTGTCAATTAGATAAATAAAAAAGCAACCACCTTTTCCACATTCGAAGACCAAACCACGAATTCATGTTTTGTTCTTCATAGAGAGATCACTGTGGATAACATATAAAAAGATATGTATTTTAAAGGATCGCGTTATAGAGGTACCACCTTCATCATTACTGTTAAGCCTCATATATAAAGAAAAATATTAGATATGGTATGAAACTGATGGGTATTTGGTGTGTGCCTGCTAAGGCTAGGTATGGTATGTCTAACGGTCCTACATATCTTCGTTTAGTACTCGTAACTTTGCATACATGCGTCCAGTTATTATCATTAACAGTACAGTTTTTGGTCAGTTTTTATCACTAACATAAATTTATCCCTTAAAATAAGGTATGTACCTCTTCATGGTAGGAGTGATTGAAATCCAGATATAGCCGGAGTTTCAAACACTTTTATTTAATTTGACTTGCTTCATGTTTGTAAAGACGGAATTTTGTAATCGATTTCACCAAAGAGTGAATCTCCCGGG
>BGPR01015176.1:7892-19503 GCA_013235015.1 Araneus ventricosus
AACAAGAAATTAAAGGGCACAGAGAATTAACGAAGAATTCTATTTAAAAACGTTCGAATGGCCAAGTTCCACTCTATTAACAGAAAGTATTCATAAAAAAATACGATTCATTGATTGAAAGATGATTACTGAACAGGGCTTGTTAAACCATTTCAACTGTCAAGCCCATTTCGGCTATGAAAATATTTCGAAGTCCCATTTATGAACTAGAAATTCATTCCTGACTCCAAGTGTACACTTCAGAAAAACACAATTGAAAAAATGGAGAAATAAATAAAGAAAAACAAAGAGAAACTTAGTGAGATATGTTTAAAATTTCGTATTAACTTGCTTATGAATCTTTAAAAAAATTACGGGTCCTAATATTTTTCTTAATCTCATTTCTCTCAGGAAAATCCGGTTTAGATTGTATAATTTAGCCGATTCCAGAGGTCTACAGATATGCTTTACACTACCAGACTGTTCGATTGATAAGATTCGAGGATAGGTGTGCTTATAATGTTTTGGCTCTTCAGTGTATAATTTCATTTCGTTTTTATTCAATTCCTACTATTATTTCATACTCTCCCTATATTTATATATCTTGTTCAAATTTTGCAATCGATTTTAAACTAACTTCCCGATGAGCTGGAGACTTGAAACTTTAAACATAGCTCACAACTAGATGGCAATGCAATATTACTTCGCTTTCTTGTCTGTCTGTCATTTCATATTTTGCATGGCGCATGAGCAGTACGTTTTTCATTATATCTCGAAAACTATTAACATTACAGACTTGGTCTTGGATATATGGTTGGCCCATGGGATCATCGAAGCACCCCCCATATTTTAGCCATATCTTTATCAAGTAATATCTTTGCGCATGCGCAGTACGTTTTTCATTATATCTCGAAAACTATTAAACTATTAATTATTAAAGTAGGAATTGACTTAAAAATTTTTTTTATATTACTTGTTTCCTTATATTGTCGTTTTATTTCCTCATCGTATTCTTTTTAACGTCTCATGCTTTTACATGTTCTGTTTTCGCCACCAGATTTTTAAAAAAAATTACTGTTGTCAGCATTTTCCTGCACTAATAAAAGCGTGCTTGAAAAAAATAAACTTTTTTTATTTTTATTTTCATTATGTTCTACATTTTAGTCTTTAATATATTTTATAATTAATTATCATAATTATTATGAAATCTTATAATCAGTTTTTCTTAATTTCACCACCAGATGGCGCCTCTCGTATGGAATAAAAACTAAACTGAATAAAACGAGTTTTTCAGAATTAAGTTCTGTAAATATTAAGATATTGTATTATCATTTGGTGCACACAACTGCACAGGCTTTCAGAACTCCAACCCATCAGAAAGTGATTGAAAGAAGTATTACAAAATTCCATTTTTACAAACATGATATAAGCAAAATTAAATAAAACCGTGTAAAAACCATTATTCATACATCATACGTAGTAATGTAATTAATTCCTGATATAAATTATAATTGTGTCATTATTTTAGTGGGACATGGTATGCGGCGACAGTCATTATTCCAGTTTAGCACTCACATTAACAAATTCCGGTGGCGCGCTGGGAACTTTCATTTATGGAGCTTTGGGTGACAGGTAAGTCGACAATCTACATGATTCCAGAAGTAACAATTGATTATGTTTTATTCAAACCACAATCGGACATTCACTCAGCAACAGAATATGTTTAGAAAAAAAAATCCGATTGTATGTGTGTATGTATGTCCGGCTATCTTCTGACGAACCGCCGAATGAAGAAACGCGCGGAAAGCACCAAAAGATGGGGAATAGGCCAAGGAATCCATTTCGGCCATTTAAATTCCGAAATTACAATTAGTAAAAAAGCTAATTTACAACAACACTTTTCATTGCTAAAGCACAATTCAAATAGTTTTTATTGTTTTAACAAATATTTAATTGCGTGTTTCTCTTTCATTGTTGAAAGTAGCAATAATGCAATATGGATCCCTCAGCAATGCAACAATGCAATGTGGATGGACGTCGTGTGCTGGTTCTGGTAACTGATACAAAGAAACTCAGAAATCAAAATCTCTCAAATAGGGGTTTTACTAAAAATGCATGTAGTGCATCTTGCTTCATGCGTTTATAAACTGGACGCGGGAATATGAAAAAACATAGATCCCTAGCAACGCTAGCCACGTGACCTCACTTCTTCTCTTCGCCAGGGAATGACGCATTATTAGAGATAGCCCGTGCAATGCCGTGGCCATGCAGCTAGTATGTTTAGAAAATTTAAAGAGAGAGAAAGAGTTTTAGAATTCTAAAATGGTCAAGGTTTCGAAACCATGCACGATAAATAAATAAATAACAATAATAAAAAAATATGCAAGCCTTCATTATGTGTACTAAAACGGAGAAAAATCTAAAATTATTTGTGCTCTGAAAAAAAGGACTTTTTTTTAAAAAAGATTAAAAATATGAGTCGTAAAAAAAGTATGGCGGTGAATGAAATAGACATGGCAGATTGGAAATGCAATCACATTTATAAAATATTTTAATTTATAATGAATGTTTATGAATCTCCTTTCTTACGATTTTCATAAGAGAGAAAAGTAGTTATTGATTGGGGCATAATTTCTTTATAGTCTTGTTTTCTACACCTCACATTTTAACAGCTTTGTCTTGACGCCAACACAAGGCGTTCCGCAAAGGACTCCCTGATTTTAAAATTGAATAGCTCGCTAACGGAGATCAATAGCAAAAAGAAACCAATGCTATATTTATTTTGACAGCCGTAAAAATTTAATACAGAAGTTTCAGAATTGGTTACAAATGTTGCCATCAGGTGGCGCTGTATGCTGTAGTCGTAGTACGGATTCTGCGAAAAAGGCTCCCTTGAAAGCAATGGATGCAATCATAGCTCAATCGCTTAAAATATGCACCTTTCGCAGCAAAAAAGATGACGTATACCAACAATGAAATTGGCAGTCACCCTCTATAGTGTGTCAACAGCAATGGTGGCATTAAATGGTAACTAAATTTGACAACTTCCAGAATTGAGTCATTGCTTTGAACTTATGGTGATTGAGAGGATTGTGTAATTCATATGATGAATAAAATCAGTCACTACGAAAATAAATCCTTTAATATGTAACAACCAACACAACGCACACGCATCTGCTAGTGCGGAGTTCTTTCTGACATACGACGGGGATTTTTCCGGCAGAGGTAAACAGAGAGTGGAAATTGAAATAGTAGAGAGATAGCGCTTTTGATTTACAAGAAATATAGATGTCGCTACGATCACTACAAACTATTCCACATTTACTGGCACAGGTACGGATTGCATAAAAACCAATCCCACTATAGACGCCTATGGGGAGTGTTTTCGGTGCCAATATTTGGCGATATTTCGCTTTTTTGGCGAGAAATGCTTTGTAAAGTTTTTCTATTTCGACAACGACCGAGAGATGCAATCTGTTATAAGGATGTAAACATTCCTACTTTGTAATTTTTTTTGTGTGTATGTGTGTGACTTAAAGTAGAATGAATTCCTTCTTGAGTGTCTAAAAGTTGAAAATAATTTTTTATTAGTTGTTAATTGTAAATAAAGATGGAAGGTTTTCAAAACACGATGAAGAAAAAATTCAGTTTCGAGCCAATCAAAGTAAACACGGAAACCCTAGCAGGCACAATGATCAACTTGGCGTGGTAAAAGACATTCCCATAGGCGCCAATAGTGGGATTGGTTTTTATGCGTACGGATTGGCCTCCGTACTCACCCGATATCATCCTCTGCAATTATTTCTTGCGAATAACATGAGCCACATTGTTTCCTGGAACAATCCTGCAACATTGCACGAACGTTGATCTGTGGGGTATGTGCCTGAATTTTGTTGACACACGAAAGAGTGCGATAGAAAATCTCATTCTTGGTATGCGCCATCTCTGTGCTGCGAAAAGTGCACATTTGAATCAATTGTGATGTGACTGCAACGACTGGATTGTAAAAGAATGTTTACAGCTTCTGTCTCAGGCTCCATTCTACGACTACAGAACTACTGATGTTTCCAATGCCACCTGTTGGAAACATTTGTAACTAATTTTGAAACTTCTGTCTCATATTTTTACGGATTTCAAAATAAACGTGCCATTAGTTTCATTCTTCTATTGATCTCCGCTGCCGAGTTATTTAATTTTAAAATCGGGGACTCCTTAGTGGGACGCCCAGCATTTTTGATAAAATAATTCTTTTCTACTTGTTAGTATACAAGAGAAAGCTAAAATGCTGGCAAGAATCATCTGCGCAATATGCTTTATAGAACCTTTTTTTGGTTGAAATGAGGGCCACGGTGACCTAGTTACAGAGCATGGGGTGTGAGACTGGAGAACCACCAGTTCGATAACAACCAAAGATCCACTATGCTTGCGAGCCATTTGCCATGATCTGATTTCAGCTCACAAAATCAAAAACAGACATCTAAATTCATTTTAAATCAATGTTACAGCACAGGTAGACAGAACTCCGCCCCATGTCCCCGTGCCTGATGCCATGACAGCCTCTGTACCGGTTGAGTGGACGTGGGAATCACAGGTAGACACCGTTCTATGCAATTTTAGTACATTCCATCAAAAACAGATGGCGTTGGCGAATAGTAAGGTGATCAGAAGTTCACTCGCCGTGATACGCTTGAGGATGCTTGTGTGTAAACACAGCGAAAATCGAAAAATCATTTCTACCCGCTATCTAGTACATATTTTTGTGTATTGTAACAATAAACGAACTCTTATGTTTGGTCCGTCTGATTAATGGACTGCAATTACGAAACGACAATTGATTTAGACGAATTCCTTGATTTTTAGTGATTTGTTGAAGATGATGCTCCCGAATGGAAACATCCGAGGAACACGAACGAAAGGCAGAAGCCAATCTGACAAAAACAAACATTCTTACAGAATAACCGCCAAACTGGCGTTGGGGTTACAGTTAAACACAAATCTTTTCAATACAGGCGCCAACACGAACCAAAAGTTTCGAAGTATTTTACACTTCTTTAGACTTTATAAAACAGTTTGAAGCATTAAAATACATTGTGACATAAATTTCATACTCTCTTTTTCTACTGTGTTTTTAATTTATTATTAGAATTATAAAAATCTGAGAATTAAGCGTTTCATCATCTGTGGAAAGCTATCAAAACAGATGGTATTTTGCCATTTTTAAGATCTTGAGTAGTAAAGGCTTCAATTCGTCGTGGTGTGTAAGCACAGACAGGGAAGTGACGTATCATCCTTATCACCTGACTTCTGTTAAAATTTGCGAGATCTGTCGCAAAAATAACCTTCGTATATCTTTAAGGCAGGATATTTATTTAACTAAAACCAGCGAGAGTGTTATCTCCTCGGTTTTCTCGCATCCCTATTAGCACAAGATATTTAACGATATCTCCACGATATTGCTACGATATTCTGAATGTCGCAAAACATCGTAAAGATATCGTTATGGATATTGCTGATCATCTTGTGCGAATAGGGATGTTTCACCAGTATGAAGCATTTCGAGTTTAGTTTCTTCGTGTAGTCTAGAGAGCCGAGTATGCGTTTTGGCACGGTACCCTTTCCCTTTGACCGATTTTTAGACCGACTCCAAACTTCGAAGCACATCTGCAGTTGTGCTGATAAGACCACATACTAAAATTAATTGCTTTAGATTTTGCATTTCTGAGTAATCGTGTTCACATACATATGAAAACTACAAAGTAGGTACTCTGGCCAGCCTTGGCATGCGGATAAATCTGGCTTTGGATGCGGATAAATCTGGCCTTGGCATGCGAATGACAGCCAAATATAATTCCAGAAACTGGTTTTCAGACTCAAGGAGTTCTAAAACGCAAAGATTCGTAAGAATATCGAAGTGAAATTTACTGTTGATAACAATTCTTTCTTTTTGTGTTCTTTGTATACGAAAAAATAATTAAAGACTTTCTCTGAATCCTTTTTTTATTGTAATTAATTCATACAAACTTCAATTCATGACTTATGCATCTGGGACACAACTAGAAAATATCACATCAATCTGTTTGTGTTTTCGTCAATCTGCTTCTCGGAACGATGCTCAATACTTCATTCTGTACACACCCAGTCAGTCCTCATAAATAACTTATTTCTGTCAGAATTAGAAATCTCTCCCCTCATTTAATTAATGCTTTTTATATCTGCCTGCAAATAATCATTTGTGCTTAATTTGTTTTGTACTTTATTGACAACCGATCAGAATGATTTCGAATCAAATAAAGTACTTCCTCATTCATAAACAGGAAGAAACATCTAATGTATCAAATGGTATTGAACAGTAGTTGACCAAAACAAACATTCTTTTAGTTGCAGGGAATACATAAAATGTTATTTTTAGGTCAGATTTCCTGTTTTGCGACTCACCAATTAATTAGTCTCTTTTTTACCTAAACATAACGTTTTAAGCGTTGGAGGAAAGCTTAAAAAGTTGTTTTTACATTAAATATAGTTTCTTTTTATGTGGCTCAACAATTAACCCTTAAAAGCCCAGTGCTGCCTTTAAGCAACATACCCAATTTTGTCTTCTAAAATCTTGAGAATGCGACTGAAGCTCTAATGCCTGCTGTTGCCAATAGGATACATGCTGAAATTTTTATTAAATCAATTTACAACATATAGATGGTAGCCTGAGTGCTGATAAAAAATTAAAAATAAATTGATGTTTTTCACTTGAGGCTGCATATTTTTAGCTTTGCTTGTACGCTTGAGGATATCATGTTTTATTCTACAATGTTGAAGGAAATTCCTTATCCGTATTTTTATTTATTAAAATTCATCTGTGTTTGACATCAAAGAATTTTATCAAGGAAAATTTTTTCTGAAATAAAGCCCAGTGTTGTCAATTGGTAACAAATTGTTTTTTAGCCATAAACCGTACTAAAAACATAATAGGATTTTCCAAAGTATTTTTCTCGTGTTTTATTCAAGAAATGAAAGTAAAAAAACATTTAAAAATAAATTTTTAAGAAATCGGGCTTTTAAGGCTTAATTTAACTCTTTTTTTATTTTACCGAGGTCGTCTGCTGGTAAGGTCTCTCTGTTTCGGAGATTGGTGTCGAGATCTGATTTCACTGAAGCCGTGTATATGGGTCACGGCCGTGGATGTGAATGTCATGGCATTCATTTTCACTGTGATGCAAGTCGACATGAATGTTGTAGCATTCATTTTCACTGTGATGCAAGTCGACATGGATGTTATAGCATTCATTTCCACTGTGATGCAAATCGACATGAATGTTATAGCATTTAGTTGTTCAATTCAATTCAATTTAAAAATAAATCGCCTTTCCATTTGTGCAGCTCATCAAAATGTTTTCTGCCCGCGAACTATGAAAGAGGATGGCATAGGTCAAATGTCCTCACGTAGATGTGACATTGAAGTTTGAAGATCCAACCAGTGACCAACGGTCAAGGGCGCATGCCAGGGACCCCGGGGGGGATTGAGAACGAAGATATACGGTTATGAAAACCCCAAAAAGATGACAAACTATATAGTAATACATATTCGAATTTTAGAAATACGCTTTTTTGTGTGTTTTTTCTTTTTCCAGAATTGGCAGAAGACCCGTGTTTTTCATCATCCTGACAGTCACAGTTGTCACTGCTTCCGCGTCTCTCCTGGTGACGAACTTCACGGCATTCTTGGTGTTGCGCACAATAAACGGTGGCCTCATGTCGTCTTTGTTCCAACTGCCATTTGTCATAGGTGAGTATTTGAGACAACTGACACTTAAAAGCGATTTACATGAAACTACAAATTAAGTATTCAGCTTTAATAAGATTTCAAAAGTATGTCATAATTTTTCATTTTTTGGAAATCAGAATTCACGGCAGTTAACACTAAGTGACTGTCATACTTATTCGACTGGATACTCAGCCATTAAGATATTTATCCGATATGTTTGTCATCTATATTCATATTAATATACTACTACGTTAAAAATTACAAGAATTGTTAAAAATATTTACCAAATGTAAATGAATTATACAATATCCTATAGAAGAAGCGAAGAGTATCATGCGACTGGCTAGTCAGAACCGATTTCATTCCATACATTCAAATACGTACAGCGCATGCGCGTATCTGATGATTACAGGTATTCAAAACTTCCCGTCGCAGGGGAGCCGAAGCCTTACGTATTCCACCACGATAAGGCTCCGGTTCACATGCCCCTCCTGCTGGCACATTCCTTGTCAAAACATCACATTCCAGTGCTACCACAACCAGCTTTTCCCTTGATCTAGCCCCATGTGACTTTTTCCTCGAATGAAAAATTTGCTTAAAGAGCAACGGTTCTCAAGTTCCGAAGAAATGCAACGACGAAGGCACTAGAGAAGAAGGCCAGCAATCCGTATTTACATTTTTGTACGAATTATGGCGAAATTGAGTAATATTTAGTTCGAAGAAAACGCCAAATAAACAGCCTCTATCTATCTATCTCTATTTATTCTTCTGTAACAAAATAAGTAATAACTTTTTGAACTTAGCAGAACAAAACCTGCAAATTTTGTTTAAATTATAAGAATTTAATATCAGAGTTCACACGAGAGTTAATCAAGTCTGTGACACTTAGTCGACTAGACACGCTGCCGTTAGGATATTTAAGCAACACGTCCTCTAATATATTCGCAAATTAATGTATGAAAGTTGCGAACATTGTTTAAATTATTATAATTTTATATCAGATTTCAGGGCAGTGCCCAATTAGAACAAAATGCTCTAAAGTATTCAAACGATATTCTTTACGATGTTCTGCGGCATTCGGAATATCGTAACAACATCGTGGAGATATCGCAGAATATCTGGATTCTAAAGGGGTAAGTTTTTTACCTTATGAAAGCTTATTAATTAAGCTTGATGGCTAGTATTTTGTTGCTCTTATTAGCGTATTTAATGTTTTTTCCTTTTTCTTTTGACGTTTGTTCTTATGGTTTTGCTCCTGGTTTTTTTTGGGGAGTTCGGGCTATGAGAAGCTTTGTCTTGGCGCAAAATATGCCTGCTTCTGCAGAAAACTCCTTAAATTTTCTTTTGAATCCATTTCGAATAGTTTCTAGCCCTTGAAAAAGTGAACTAGAATGGATTCCTTGTTTTTGTTGTCTGCTTTTCGTTTACTTCAAATACTATAGGATTGCTTGTATTACTTTCTTTTTTAATTTATGCTTTATTGGTATATCTGTCTATTGTTCTCAGTTTTTTGTTTTGCTGCTGCAATGGCGCGCATCTTAAACATTGTCGTAATTTTTCTAATTTCATTTCTTTTTTCAATTAAATTCTTTTATTCTTTTTAATTTTTGTATAAAATTTTTTTTTCTTGTCCAGTTTTAATTCTGCTTTTTTTTTAAAATAATAATTCTATATATAAAAAAATTTAAATCATTGATTGTTTGCAATTGCGCTAAAAGGGTGTAGTACTGTTCAGAAACGGATTCCGAGACTATCACTTATGGGCGATTTTACACTAAAAAGAGGTGTCACGCAATGAGTCATGTTTCCGGAGTTCTTTGTTAGATCACGAGAAGTAAAATGCAAACACAACCCTTCCATTCTTCACTCTCCCCCTATTTCATTGCAAATAATTCCGCCCGGCGCATGCGCAAAAGAGCGGAGGGTTTCCGAATCCGTTCCTAAACAAAAGGTTTGAGACACTTATTCCATTGACACTTAGCCGTAAGGGCATTTAACCGGCATATTCTTTAATGTATATGCATATTTATTTATAAAATCTGTAAACTTTGCTTAAATTGCAATCATGCAATTCACAGCAAATGAGTAAGTTTGTGACATTTATCCGACAAGATAATTAGTTGTTACGACCGACATCTACACGGGCGTTAATATAATCCACAAATATTGTTTAAATTGCAATCATTTAATTTTAATGCAATCTAATAGTCATAATTTTAAAATACAGTCGGACCTCTATTTATCGAACCTCTGTTTTGCGAATTTCTCTATTTTGCGAACTTTTTCTTGGAACAAAGAACATTTGGCGAATTTCTTCGTAAAATAACCTCCAAATTGCGAAGCGCATTCTCTATTTAACGAACTTTTTCTTGTGATCCAATATTTTTTTTCTCCCTATTTCTCAAAATATTTCTAAACATTTCAAACTTATTCTTTCTTTCAACACATTTTATGGTGATAAATGACCTTGACGCTGGAAAATGTCAAAGCGAAAATGCTTGAGCATCAAATAAAAAAAATTAATTCTTCATGAGGTGGATAAAGGCGTGAAAAAAAAAGGATATTGCTTTAAAATTTGGTATTCCTCCAAACAGCTTATCAACCAAAATAAAAAAATCGTGACAAGATACAAAATTATGATTCATCGAATTCTTGTTCAAAACGTTTAAAAGCATGTGTCTATGAAGATGTGGATGAGGCAGTTTTGAAGTGGACAGTGTGAAAAATAAAAATAATACAGCAATGAATTGTGATGAAGACGAAGATAATGCAGATGGAAATGATCACGATGCAGAAATCAACAAACTTTCGTATGATGAAATGCTAAAATTCATTAATTTTAATATAAAATTATTTTTTTAAAATTGAAAATACAGTGTGGACAATTCCCGGACAATGTTTTGTTTTATTCTTGTTTTCTTTGCAGATTTCTTTTTGATGGGTAAAATATATAAAACAAATAGATATTAATTTACAAAATAAAGGTGTGATTAATTACTTTTTAAATAATATTTAGTGTTTATGAATTTAAAATCTGTTTTGTGTAGTTTAAAGTATTTTAAAGGTTGAATCTCTATTTAACGAATTTTCCATATAACGAACTTTTTTTCGGGATTTAGCGACTTCGTTAAATAGAGGTCCGACTGTATAATCATTAATATAATGCTGCAACTTCCTGTTTTCGAATGTTTCCAAACCTGGCAGTAAAATGTTTGTAAAATTCAAGCAACCTAACTTCTCAGAATTTGGACTTCGCAGCGAGTCGCACTCTATGTTTTTGTTCACATATGATTAGGAATCGAATCTGTATTTATAATTTTCAGTTAATTGCGTACACTCGTGTCTAAAACTGAAGTCTATTTCGTAAGATGAGACAAATTTGGGATTAATTTGGATTCAATGGTTCACAACTAATTGTGGAGAATCGTTGGACATACAATTGTCGGAACTCACACTTTACAGTAATTCGGTCACAACGGCATTTAGGGGAAAGACGAGAAAGTAATGAAGAACAAAATGATTTGGGCTCACCGTGTTGCACAGAATTCTGATAATGATTTGCAAACTTTCCTCAATGGTTTTCTTTGCTGTGCGCAATGTTTATATTCATTTTTGTACAAAATTGTACGTACTTTCTGGGAGATATAAAGGGTTTCTTAAAAAATCTTAAATTTCTCAGTATGTGTTTTGCTAATAGCATACAGACTGTTTCACCAAATTGTATGAAACTTACAGAATGTGTAACGATGTGCCATCGAAGCATTACATTAAATTTTAAAGTCAATACTATGAATATTCAAGGAAAAATGAGTATATGTAGTATAAATAGTTATTAACTGCGCATGTGTGAAACATGAATATCTATGAATATTACTA
>BGPR01015176.1:19513-37326 GCA_013235015.1 Araneus ventricosus
GTAAAAATGAGTATATGTAGTATAAATAATTATTAACTGCGCATGTGCGAAACATTGTATAATTTTTCTTTCTTAATTTCAAAGACAGATATATTGGGCAGTTTATATAAAAATTCCAATTGAGAATGTCGTTAAGATTCAGAAAGATATCGGCATTGCAGCGAACCGAATTTCAGTTTTACTCTAAGAGAAACTAAACGATAAGGGTTTTTCCACAAACGTATGCTTCTTAAACTTGATTCCTCGAACAGTTTTATTGAATTATATAAATGTTGAGTATGCTGAATACCCTGTACAATTATAAGTGAAGCACACAATTTCAATTGCAGTTCGACGATTATTGTTTGAAGATTCTAGTTTTAATAACATCATTTGCGAAAATGCAGTCATCATTTTGCTTCTCATAGAAAATAACTCAAATTCCGCCCGATAAAATACCGATATCTTTCCGAATCTTCTCGATATTCAACTGCAGTTTTTATATAGAGACCAAAGGAACATCACCCCGCCCAGCCTAAGCATCCGGGTAAACAACTGAAAGACCGGCCGCCGCAACAGATAGTCGGGCACTGCATAATAGCCCCCATTACGAGCGGCCCGTTTCACCGGGGTACGACCCGTCATCGGAAGTGGGCCCAAAGAGCTACACCACCATTATTGTGCCATGGGGTTGACGAGAGCCTGCTTACTTATACGGCAGCTTCTCCTCCTCAAACTCACGGTGTCCTCCCGATGAGGCAATTTTCATATAAGTTGCCCTTTAGAGAAATTTATAAAATTTGAATGTGCTGAATACCCATGCATACTTATAAATAAAATACAAAATTTAAATTGCAATTCGATTATTACTGTTTGAAGATTCAAGTTTAAAAAATATCAGTTTGTGAAAAAACCATCATCATTTTGCTTCTCTTTGTTTTTTGTTTTAGACCCACACCAACTAGCCTACCAAAACGGGTGTAAGGCCTACGATGTTCGGTGGGGAGAGAACAAGTTAAATTTATTTTACGCAGTATGCCCTGAACAGGGACAGTGAACTGAAACAAATTGAGTTATAAAGCACAGTTGCTCACAAGTGGGGAGAAGGACTGGTCTCAAATGCTGAACCCACCTAGAGTGGGGAGTATTTGATTACAAAGCAAAGGCTCTCACTTTATAGTATATGAAACCACAAGTAAAAACAAAAATTACTACGTTCATAAAATGCTCAAAATCTATTAGGATAAAGAAATATAACGGATAATAGCATAAAAGCAAATGCAGTAAGCGAGAATAATATACAGTAAAAAATAATAAGAAAGAAGTAAAAGATAAAAATATAAAACCAATAAATGAAACACTAAATAACACTTCCATAGTAACACTAAGAATCATTAAAACACACGAGGAGACATCCAAAAGAGATCCAAGCCCAGCACACCACACATCCGGGACTTTTTTTTTGCTCCAGATGTAGTGGGGGAAGGAGCGCACAAGTAGTGGAGGAGGCCCGGGTGTGTATTTACAAACCCTACCCTGATAGAACTGAGGCAGGAAATCAGTCAATATCAGTGGCTACGAGAAGCAGTGACGTCGTTTTCAGCTCTCGCAAGTAGCGTACGGCAATCATAACAGAACAAGAGTTGTCCTACTTTTCTTCTCCGTTTTCCCACAGTTGAGCACAGAAAACATTCTTCGGTGGGTTGTAATATTTTTAAAAATTAAATTATTTTTTAAAATATCATAAAAAATAAAACATCCCACACTGTAAGAAATTATACTAATGAAAAGTACATGCACGAGAGGAAAGAACGACGTCACCGGCTCTCGGCGAAACGAGCCAATCATATTGTCTGATTTCCTGCCTCAGTTCTATCAGGGTAGGGTTTGTAAATATGCGGCCCGGGTCTCTATGTTTAAGACTCGGCGCGACTTTCAACTCAAAGCACTCAATATCTCCAGTAATCCAAAAATAGAATATTTGTTTCTCTTAGAAAGAAACAGAAATTCTGCTTGCTGCACCTTAATGGTATTGAACTGGAATTTTTATATAAGCTGTCCTATATATCTATCTTTCAAATCATAAATGAAAAATTATACTATGGCTTACACATGTGCGCTAAATAATTATTTACTACAATTACTCACATTTCTTTTATTATTCAAAGTATTCCCTTCAAATTTTAATACGATGCTCCGCTAACACATTGTCACGTTTTCTGTAAGTTTCGTATAATTTGGTTGACAATTCTGCATGTTATAAGCAAAGAACATGCATAAAAATTTGTTTTTTTTAAAGAAAACCTTTATATCTTCTAAAAAATATGTGCTATTTTTACGAAAATTCATGCAAGTATTGCACATAGCAAATAAAACCATATATGTGATTTGCAATGATTTGTAAAATGGAGAGAACCGAAATCATTTTCATCTTTTTCTGCTCCCTAAATGACCTCGTGTCTGAAACTGCACTGTCCGACGATCATTAGTTCTAAGATTCACTTTTGAGCCAATGTATTCATATTAATTCCAATCTTACGAAATGTGCTATAATTTTGGACACCAGTGTATATGTTACGGTTAATGTGGATAATAGGTTATTATGCATAATAAACGCGGTGATTATACACAATAACCGGTGATTATGCTTGATAACCAAGTTAAGGAGGATAATTTATGAGAATTTACCACATTAACCGGTTATTACGCATAATTGCCAATGAAGTTTCGACAATTAAATTGACATGCGATCCCATTAACCAAATTTCATTGCTAAATGTGATTAATTCAGCAAATTTTATTGAAAAATTAACCCTAACGTAATTTTTATGTGATGCGATAATGTTTCAGGTCTAGTACTTGTGCGTGCAGTTTTAGCTATAAACTGATTTTAAATGTTAATTGAACGAGATTTTGTTTCTTCTTACTCTAGTAATAAACGTTTTGGATAGAAGGAACGACATTGGTTAGTTTCATATTTTGATTCCAGTAATATTTAATGCCTTGAAAACTATTAAACATGGGTCATTCTCACGGAAAGGTGCTTTTTACAGTCCCTGGGTGATAAAAATTAGAAAATGAAACAAATGTCCTAAAATTTTTGTTCATGTGTATAATTTAAGTTTTAAGAAAGCTATTCAATACGTTTCTACTAAAATAGTTTCACTATTTAACTCTCATTTTTCAATGAATATAAGACAAAAGTCCCCTCCGTGGACGTCCCTACATCTGAAACACACGGTAATTTTTACTGATACTCAAACAGTTAAAAAATTTTTTACTTTCTCTCTTCAGTCCTAACTAATTTAAAGTCTCTAGTTAAGGTCTAACTTAATATTTTTTTTAATTTATAATTTTTACTCAGGAATTAATTTTTAAACTTCGTCCCTGGAAAATTAAATTTCCCTCCATGGGCAATGAAAATAACATGAAAAATATCATAAATTGCAGCTAATGTTCAATCATCATAAAAGAGTTTTTAAGAGAGGCAGAAAATTTGTTCTTTAAGGAAAAATTTTCGTTCTATTGCGAATTTATAGAATATATTCCAATGTATTAGTTCCATTTAGAGCTTGGTAAAGTTCTCAGCATCCACTCCGTGGACATCATAAATAAGTTAAGAAAAATCTAATTTTATAATTAAAATACAAAGTTTTGGTAGGTTTAGTATCGACTTTAATTAAATTAATTAAGAAAACAATTTATACAACCACAATCGTAACAATTGCAAAAGCTCGTAAATAAAAGATTTGCTGAAATAATGAGATCGGTTTGAATTTTATTTACAACAACAAAAAAATTTGTTACAATTCATGTTTGAGAACATTATTTATTGTTGTAAATAAAATTTACAACAATAACAGATTGCTACCAGTACTTTGCGCATGAGAATCGGATTAAAAGAAATTGAATATGCAATTTGAACGCCCCTTTTTGACGGATTTGGCCCAAAATTTAATACGGGCCTACATTCATGACGATAAAACTGTGTACCAAATTTTATCCATCTAGCTATTCAAGTTTTTGAGTTATAGTGTTCACATGACCGCGGACATACAGACAGACTTCCAGTTGACGGATTTTGTCCAAAATGTGATAGAAACCTACAAATTATGTTTAAAGACCACATACCAGATTTCATCCCCGTAACTCCAATAGTTATCGAATTATCGTGTTCACAGACAGACACACACATACACAGACAGACACACAAATATAATTCCAAAATTGTGTTTTTCGGAATCAGGGAGGTCTAAAACGTGGAGATTCGTCAAAATCTCGAGTTCGAATTTTTTGACGATTACAATACTTTCTCTTTGTATACTTCGTATACGAGAAGGTAAAAAGTGTACCACTTTAGCCACGTAAAAACCAAAGCACTTAAAAATTCAAAATTTTAGTTTTTGTCTCCTCCGTAGAATTCCTCTCAGTGGACACAGCATCTCCACAGAGAGGATGGCATTATCAATGAAAGAGACAAAATCTCAAACATCATGATATAGTTAGATAAATTAAAATAATATCAATTAAAAGTTATCTGGTAGATATTTTTTATAAAATTTAGTGATTTTCTTTTGCATTTAAAAAAATTAAAATTGAAATTATATTCTCGAAAAGAATTAAGGTAAACAATTCATATCGAATATTTATAATATTACAGCTTCACTAATGTATAAAAATATTTTAGTAGCTAAACTTATTTTTGAAAAAATGGGAATATCAAAAAATAAAAAGATGCTCAAATTCAGAAGAGAAGAGAGCAGAAAAACTTAATATGAGACCTACCAGATTGTTTATTAATAAATAAATCTATAATATTCCTTAATCTAGTATGTAATTGATTACTTTCCTGAAAAATGTTGATTTTCATTTATTTGAAATTGTTTGTAAATGTTATTTAACTAATACACAGTCAGTGCCATTATTTAAAAAGTGCTATTTATTTTAAAATGTTAAGTTTTCTTGCGCTGGTTTTTAATAACTAATTTTATTGCTTAATTATAAAAAATAAATCTATGCCAAATCTGCCCAAGAATTAGTCAATTATGCTTTCGTTTAAAATGTAAAAGTTCCATTCACTATCATCTGTTCTTCGTAGACAGGTAAAAATTTTTTAAACCAGAAAAAAACAGCGAAAAATAAATAGAAAACTTGACCACTAATATAAGATTATTTATTAAGCTAAAATGGAAACATCCATGCAATTTTTAAGATTTTTCAAATACTTTTGTAAAACAATTTTTTTAGCTATTTGTACCTTTTTCATGAGAATTACGCACATACGACATTTATGGTTTGTCTTTGCTCTATGCCCTGTTTCAAATGTAGTATTTCAACAGCCCTCACGATGCATGCGGCATCTGAAATGGGCACCGAGAAGATTTTTTTAAGTTAAAAAAAACATCTTACGCCTTCGCTGGCAGCGGCAGCCGGAACCTAGTAGCTTCGCTAGCTCATTGAATGTAAGGAATCTGCGGTTTTTAAATACTCAAGTGAAGCAGGAGAAATTGTTCTTGCTATGACTGCGGCATGTGAAATGGGCCCCGGACAATTTTTTATTTAAAAAACACCTTACGGCTTTGCTAACAGTGGGGGCCGGAAACTAGTAGCTTCGATAGCTCATTGATTGTTAGAATATTAGAGAAATTAGATGTTAACACAGTTATATCAAAGAATGTAAAAAATATAAAGCATCTGCATCTAGTAGCCTCGCTACTAGCGGCAAATGTTTTTAGAACATGGAATAGTAAATAATTAATAGATTTACTCAGTTCTAATATTTGCAATTGTGAAGAAACACTCTAGATTTACCAAAAAAAAGAATAGAATAATGCGAAGAATCAAAGAAACCACCACGCAAATGAAACAGAATTCCAAATGATGAATTCCAAAATATGACTTAGCGTCTTAATTATTCCACGCAAACGATTTTTATTAAATTCATAAATTAATAAAAATCGCTGAATTCCGTAATCGGAGATATATAAAATCGCCAAAAAATCAAAATTCTACATAAAACATTTAATTAAAATTAAATTTTTAAATTTTAAGGCCACGTAAAAATCCACTACGTTGAAAATAATCACACTGACCGAACTTCATTGGTAATTATGCAGAGTAACTGACTAATGTGGTAAATTCTCATAAACTATCCACTTTAACCGGCTTTCTTGGTTATTATGCAGAATTACCGATTATCCACATTAACCGTAACATATATATGACTATTATTCTATTACTAAAAAATTATCCGTCACGGTATGACGGGTGTAAATTGCCTCTTCATTCGTCAATTGCCTTTTCCCGTCAAATTTAAATTAATCAAAACTTCTCTGCTTGTCAAACGTTGCCAAAAAATATTATCAAATTATATCATCACGATTGCAATAAATAATCAGGTGCATCATGGCGTGCAAACTGTATCACGCGCATGATATACCACTGACGTGATTTACTACTTTCTATTAAAAAACGAAATTAATTTGAAATATATGATTAATATAATTTAAAATTTCTCAGGATCTATTGATCATAGAGAGATAAATTTTATATCAATCGAGAGCAAAATTTCTTTCACTATTTTAGAGCTAGTAAATTTGAAATTAGAACGACAATTATTCCTTTAAATTTAACATTACTGAATTTAGGTTCTCTAAGAATGAAATAATGCTGTTTAACGTCTCGCAGTGCTGTGGCGCGAGTTTAATTGTTGGTGACGTCAGAGCGTACCGAGAGACAGATCTGGGCTATTATATTAGTAATAGTCGATTATAACTATCGACACTCAAAGTGCAAAATTTGGATATTAAAAATTCCATTTAGTTTATTTAATTCGATTTAAAAAATCCCGTTAGTTAGTACTCCTTCACATCACCAACGGATGCAAATTGCTAAAACAAAAAAGCAAGATGACCGAAAAGGTATAGGATGTGGTTAATAGAATAAACACAACCTATGAAGATTTGAAAATAAAAATAAAAACATGTGAATTTTCTGGGGAAAATGAAAATTAATTTAAACTTTAAACAGATAATCTTTAACTGTAACTGCTTCCATTGTATTATTTAGCCTTAGCAGCCATCTTAATTTTTAGCATTGGCGACTTGGCATCCGTTGGTGACATGAAGAAGACGCCGGCTCGTGGATTTCAACCAAGTCGGATTTTTGACATACGACCTTTTGCACTTTCTGTGACGAAATAGGGGAAAGCCACTGAATTTGGAGCGCCTGGGCCTTTTTCAATGAACAGTGATAGAGAACTAAGTTTTATGGAAATAAACAATATAATTTATTTTTTTGCAATTTATCTTTAAACTACTGTAATTAACATTTTATGAAATACGTTTTAAAGTAGAAAAAATAGCTTAAAAATTGTGTCATCGGTCCAATTAAGGAGATCGGTTTCCTAGATTGGACCACCAATGTATTTAAGGTATCCGACTGGTTTAAAATCGTCGTTTTTGATGAAATTATCAAAACAATTTTATGACTTTATTTTGTAGCCTGTTCAATCAACTTTCTAAAACTGTCTCACTTTTTACTCTATGTGAATTACAAACGGAGTTACAGCTGTTTTAGTACCGAACTGTAAGCATTATTTTATGTTGCATGAAAACTTTAAACGTGTTTTCTGGGAAATGATATTTTTGAGGAAAACTGTCGACCGTAACAATGATTTCTCAAAAAGTTATTCAAGAATTGATATGAAATTTTCTGAGATTGTTTTCTGTAATATGCTTGATGTTTTCCTCTAAAATCTAAGGTCAATTTTAAAATCAATTATTATTTTTAAGTGCATAAATATAAACGAAAAGCATTTTTTATGAAAAATTACCAGTTTAGTAACTATGTTCAGCTATATCTCAAAACTATTTTGAAGTACAAGAAATATTTTAGAGCATAACACAGATAACTGTCATAAAAATGTACTCCTACAAGGATTTATGTATATTTAGAATATGATTTTGTCTATGGCTGTTAGCGTAAGGCAAATATTTTAGTCATTTTTCTTCAAATTTCTCAGTTTTTTAAAAAATATTATTTTGAAAGCCTAATTTTACAATATTTTCATAGTTTTAAAACATATGCAGTTGAAAAATAACATTAAATATATATATATAAGTTATTTTTAAAAAAAATGTCTCCGAACACAGTCGGATACCTTAAGTACAATTAGAGTAAAAACAAAAAATATTTTCCAATTCGCACCAGCAGACAATGTAGGAACCCAAGAATGACATTTTATGCGCTGTATCACTTCTTACTCCTTTTTCCTCTTAAATGATACATATGCTTAGTTTTTGTTCTTTTCGATCTAACATTTGATTACTTTAGTGTCTTTTTATTGTTCTTCTTTTTTTCTACTTTGGCTTGTTCCCCTTCCAATTTATGATGACTGCTAGTAGTGATAATTGCTTCCTGAACTATTCCTGTAGGTCAAGATAACGATCCCGTCGATTTAAACAGTCCAATTTAGCCAACTGTTCGTGATCAAAACTAGGAAACTTTTGGGCAACAACAGAAAAAAATCCTTCCTACCTTATCTTTAAACTATTTTAATGAAATTATAATAGTAAATTGTAGCCAAACAAAGTTCCTGTCTGAACGTATTAATATACAGGTTGTTCATTAATTATTGTCGGGGTTTCCGTACCTCATAACTTTCGAATAAAAAATATTACGCAAAAACCGATTACGTATTCGTAAATTACAACTCAAAGAATTTTACGTGGCAACAATGCGATCTTAGCGCATTTGCAGTCTGGGTAATTATGACGTCATAAATAAAAATGGCGACCGTGCAAGAAAAAGCAATGTGTGTATTGTGGTTTTTCGAAACTAAATCAGTCATAACTACTCAACGTCGCTTCAGGACCACGTACAAGTAAGATCCTCCTTCGGATAATTCTATCAGACGCTGGTTAACATAATTTCAGGAAACTGGTAGCGTTCTACACCGACAGGGAGCGGGAAGACCGAGCACTTCGCAGGAAAATGTTGATCGCATCCAAGAAACGTTTACTCGCAGTCCACGAAAATCAACGAGACAAGCAGCTGTGCAGTTACATATGCCGCATACGACGATATGGAACGTTCTCCATAACCGCCTTCATCTGAATGCCTACAAAGTGCAAATTGTGCAAGCTTTACACCCGAATGATAAACCGCGTCGTTTTGAGTTCGCTGAACAAATTTTGACTCGAATTGAGGATGATGAAAATTACCTTCGGAAATGGTTCTTCAGTGACGAATCCACTTTTCATGTGTCAGAAAAAGTGAATAAACATAACTGTAGAATATGGGGCTCGGAGAACCCGCACGATTATCGAGAATTGGAAAGAGATAGCCCAAAGGTGAATGTTTGGTGCGCTTTATCACATACTGAAGTTATTGGACCTTTCTTCTTTGCTGAAACAACAATAAACTCCGTGACACACCTTGACATGCTGGAGATGTATGCGGTTCCTCAGATGCAGCAACATCGGCCAGATGTGATATTTCAACAGGATGGTGCACCCCCACATTGAGGCATGATTGTACGTGACTTTTTAGACGAGAACTTTCCCGACAGTTGGTGTGGAAGAGGTGGACCAATCCCATCGCCTCCGAGATCACCAGATATAACACCGCTGGACTTCTTTCTATGGGGGTTTGTCAAGAACATTGTGTACAAGACCCCTGTGCCCTCCCTTGATGAACTGAAGCGCAGAATTGTTACTGCGATCCAAAATGTTACCCCACAAATGCTGGAGAACACTTTGAAGGAAATCGAATTTCGTCTCGATGTGCTACGAGCCACGAAGGGCAGCCATGTGCAAATTCATTAATCTTTTTAATATCATTAATAAAATTCTTTGAGTTGTAATTTACGAATGCGTAATCGGTTCTTGCGTAATATTTCTTATTCGAAAGTTATGAGGTGCGGAAACCCCGACAATAATTAATGAACACCCTGTATATAAAAAGCCAGAGATTGAAGTAACACAGGAGGAGTTAAAAATAAACACGCCCCTTTGCTCTGCGTCATTAAAGAACGCGCAAATCCGATTTCTGTTGTGGCATCAAAGAACTCAGACATGTTTTTTAAATATCAAAGCTAAGCCAAAAGAACGTAAATTTCACTTATTCACGCTGGATTGGAATAAATTTCAATAAAATGACTTCATATGTTTCATTTATTTTTTTATTATACCCTCTGTAAAGTTATTTATGGAAACGAAAGTTCGTGGCAATTGATTCATGGTGTTTTTTATATATAAATCTTGCAGAGTTATCAGTAAAATTTCTTTTTTTATTATTTTCTTTCAGTATTTTTTTATTTCGTATTTGGTAATGCATTTTTTTCTATTAGTGGATTTTGCCTTATTTTTACTGGGATGAAACGGAAGTAATTGTTGAAAGTAAGGTTATTATTACATGAAGGTTAGCGTCAATTGATTCATCAGTTCTGTTCCTCGTGCTTTTTTTTATTTCTTAAGCACTCTGCCAATGCACATGAGATTTTCTACTCTAACTTTCGTTAATAAATCTGTGATAGAATATGAGATATGTTTGGAGAGCTAGAAGCCCGTCTTAGACGGACACAAATCTCCTAGTGATAATATATTTTCCTACTTACTTTAAGACAGTTAAAAAATAATTGATGATGAAGGCTAAATCTAAACATTTGGTCTCTAACTCTACCCACGTAGCACTTTCTTTTAAAAATGATTTCATGCACCCCATTCACGTTGTTACAACATAATTTGCGGCCCAAATATTTAATAGAATTGAAGTTATGATACCGATACAGTCTAGGTGTCGAAAAGAGAGGTATTTGCATGAAAAAAAATGAACAAAATTATTTTCTCGCGATATTTTGCAAAGAATATGTATATTTTTTACGTTTATATATTTTAACTCTGTTATAATAGTTTATGATCATAAACAGATTGTAAATATTAATTACACAGATTAAAATTGAATATTTAAATGCCATTTTAAATAGTGTATCATAAAATAATATTAACAAATTTTTTTCATGAGATTATTCCTGAGATTTTTCTTCTTCACTAATATCATCTTCTTCACTGATAGCATCATCTTCTTCACTGATAGCATCATCTTCTTCACTGATAGCATGTTCTACTTTACTGATGGCATCTTCTACTTTACTGATGGCATGTTCTACTTTACTGATGGTATCTTCTACATTGCTGATGACATTGTAGTGTATTCAGGATGAATTATCAGGCTTTTTATAAAAAAAAAACACTTTTATTTTAATATAAATTTTCACCATAATACCGTTCATTCGTTGGACTATCAACATCAGTTGTTACATTTTGGTCTCTCTCTCTAACAACAACTTTTTAAATATTATAATATCTAACATCTTTTTCGTGCGTTGCTAGGCAACGCTCGTAAGACAAATATTGTATTGCCATACTACATTTTAAAGAGAAAACTTTAGAAATAGCAAAATATTTTGTAACGAATATCACAACCTATTCTACTTTACTGATGACATATTCTACTTTACTGATGGCATATTCTACTTTACTGATGGCACCTTCTACCTTACTGATGGCATCTTCTACTTTACTGATGGCATCTTCTACTTTACTGATGGCATCTTCTACTTTATTGATGGCATTTTTCACTGATGGCATCTTCTTCTTCATTGATGTCATCTTCTTCATTAATTCCTTCTTCTTCAGAATCTTCGCTTATCGTTACTTGTCCGGGTAAAAGTATCTCTAAGGTTTTTTTTAGAAAAAGGTTTACAGTACTTTCTTTTCTCATTTGTCTAGAAGAAGACAAAAACGGGTCGGAGGTCAATAACAGTCTTTAATAATATCGCGTCCTTCACATATTCAGAAAGTCATGTAGCTGTGTGGTCAGCAAGATCTTGGAAATTAATTTCATTAGAAGTTTGTCTAATTTGGTAACTATTTTTGCCTGGGCTTTTTGTATTAAAGATTAGCAGGGATATATTGACTTAGCGCATATTGATAGCGATATATTGATCGCACTATTTCGAATTGATTTCTTGTTAAACCAGCTTCCACTAAAATTGAAAGGGCCTCTGCTGGAGTTAGCTTTTCAGTTTTATTTTGTAAAGTATGAAATGTTGTACTGTAATTTGTTGCACGGATTAAATTTGAAGAAATGTCTATAACAATTTTAGAAGCATTGATTTTTTCAGCTTTCAGATCATTTGAGCAACTTTAGTTCTCAACTTCTGTGTCCTTCACTTTTTGGTGAGAGCACATACTTCTTGAAATGTCTTACGTGGCCGACTAGTAGGCATAAAATCTGCATTTCATTCGAAATGAAAGCAATAGATCCCTCAAGCCATTCCTTCTTACTCTTTAATACTTCTTTTTTATGTGCTGTTATCTACTTTGTCTTTAGCTGAGACTTAAAATAGGAACTATAAATAGGAATTATAAAACTTTCCTTCGAGGTATATCAATCTTATGTCGAATTCTTTCTGGGACATTCTTTCTATAGACTATATAGATACTTTCATATCTTCTCTTCAGAACTTTCATAATTGATGCTAAAGGAAATGCTTATAAAATATACGTCACGCGTTAAAAAAATTCAAAATGTCTTATACCGCTGTTTGTTTGTTATCATGGTAGGTTAGAGATATTTTAAATTTTTTCAGATAATTTAAATTTGTTACTGTAGACAAACACGTAAATTTCTACATTTAGAATTTATAATTTGCATATACATTCTTCCAATACTTATTCACAATTCAAAATACGCATATTCAAAATAAATATTATTCCAATGTCCCAAACTCTTCATCGAAGTACCTAAAAATATTAAGCGTCTTCTCAGGTGTCGTCTTCAACATCTGAAGGTTCACAGGGAAAAATGCAGAGCACAGCAATATTCTTGACAAATTTTTACTGTCGAATTTTATAAAAACCTACTCTAAACAACTGAAATAGTGTAAAACAGTGTTTCATTATTTTCAACCATTATGAACAAAAAGTGCAACTACAAGTCCATCCGCGGGAATTTGCGGCAAATACCTTCTGATTTTCGTTCTTAGAGATTTATGCTTTCTTTTGGTACAAAAATTTTATCTTGGAAAGGCTTGGAAGTTTAATTAAATCCTAAATGTTTCTAAAAATTATTTAAAAATGAAAAAAAATTCTTACAAGTTTTAATTGGTTTATATTTACATACAATTTTACCAAAAATGCATAAAAAAATTACAGTGCTTGAACTGGTTGGCCCTTCCAAACGAGGTCTAGCAAATGCTGTTCCCAACCTGTCATGGGCCGTTGGTCTGAGCATTTTGCCCCTGATCGCCTACCTCAGCAGGTATTGGGTGACCTTGGGATTCACCTGCACCTCCATTGCTGTGCTGATGTTCGGATACTGGAAGTAAGTATGAAACATAATTATTTGCTTTCAGACTCTACTTCTGAAGTTCATCTAAAATTGCAATTTCAGTCAAACCTCTTTGTAACGAACCCTCGACGGACCGATCCAGACTTTCGCTATAACCGAGTGTTCACTATATACGATTTTTCAGATATTGATTACACAAGATTTTTAATAATCCTTAAATGCGTTTCTGTGCTGAACAATTAATCACACTGAATTGCAATTAGCAGTCGGATATTATAAATTAAAATAAATATCTATTCTTAAATCATTAAACGGTAAAAATAATTACACTTACATTTATTTCTCTAAATCAGGGAAATAAGTGGTGATTTTTCTTTAAAAGAGGTGAAACCAAGCTTGAAAAGTGGGAGTTTCGGTTCACTCTATCCGTATTTCTTGTTTTTGAAAGTCGCTAAAGCCTTTGAAAACATGTTAGAGGCATAGGATCATTTGAAAAGGATTAACCAGGAGTTTAGAGTGTGTACTTTGTCTCAAGCTCGCCAATTCTTTGTCGCCAAGAGGTAGAGAGTCAGAATATTTGTTTTGGATGCGCGTTGAACGTTTTATCGGTGACGTATGCGCATGCGCCCATATTGATTTTTTACAAGTGTCTGGCGCATCCCGTTAATTTCGCCTCATTTCAATTGGATCACTGTCTGCTCTCCTCGATTTGATTGGTCGAGTTAAACGAACGAATTTAAATAATAATTCATTTGGAATTTTTCGGGTAGAATTTTAAATGTTTTGATCATTTACCAAACGATTTTTTTCGACAACCGTTCGCTTCGCTTTTGAAGATTTTCGTTCATTCAATTTGCTGGTTCTCCTCCTCTGTGTTACTGATTATGGCTTCGAGATTTCGAACACGGAATGTCTTTTCTGGAAACTCTGGAATGTCTTCTTATTGAAAAAGCGAAGCTACGAGGCTCCCGCCTTGCTGAAAGCGAAGCCGCTTTTTTTTAAGTTAAAAAAATTTGCCGGGTACACACTTGCAATGCCACAGGCATTGCGTGCTCAGTCTCTTCTTTTGAGATGCCACCGGCATTGCATGCATAGGAGACCTATAAAAAACTCACTGCGCATCCAAAACAGTATTTGGCGAAGGCAAATAAAATTGCACCAAGCAAAATTGGCGAAACCAGTATGCACCCTAAACTCCGGGTTTACCTTTAAAATTGCGTTCTAATCGAGGGATCGTTATATCCCGGATTCTTTATACCGGTGTTTGACTGTATCTCCAAATTAAAATAAAATTTTCAAATATTCAATGAAAGCATGTTTTGCAATGAAACTTTTTTCAATGTGCAAAAATTAAGCAGGGTCCTCATACATTTTTTTAAATGGAAAAAAACTACGCGACTAAATACTTACGAAATTAATAAAGATCTAGATTTTATTATAACAGTCAAAAGTGTTATTGCGAATTATATCTAAAAACGCTTTTATAAAATTGTTAAAATTAAAGAATTACGACAGGTAATTTTCTAAATTTCAAAATGGTGTCAGAATCATTTTTGGACGATCATACCTTTTGAAGTTATCGTTAAATTACAGCACAATTTTGCCTCCTGTCGCGTTGTTCCCAATCACAGCTTCGGGACGCCCAAATGTCCCGTTTTCAGAAAGAGAGAAACCCATGGTAATAATTTCAAAAACAAAAAAAAAAAGCGCAAAAAAGGCGCGAAAAAAAAAAAAGGCGCGAAAACAAAATCCTACAGTCGTGTCTATTAGCGTGGCGATAACAGGGCATGCGCTATACATCTCACATTTTTGCAAGACGGTTTAGTTTAGTTATATTAACGTCAAGTTTTGATGTAACACGAGGGCTATTTCGGGACTGACCTCGTAATTTTGAACCGCGGTCAGATGACGAGGACGAGACCTACCTGCACTTTTTTTAACTGACTTTTTCTTACACCGCAGACACCGGGAATGTTTCAACCGAAAGGTTGGAATTGTTCAAGCACTTTCATACCGGCAGAAAGGGTCTTTTCTCTTACAAAAAGTTTTGGACGAGCGAAAAAACATAGTTGCAAGTCACAATTCCTAAAGCAATGTTAGTAAGCAAAATAAATTTTAGCAAATCCCTCATTCTCATTTGAAATCAGCATTAAATATATTGCAGAAAAAATCAGCTCTTTATAAAAATACAAGATGCCATAAATATTTATTTTCGCGCGTCCATTCCTATTCTTTTCATTAATAAATATAAATAGGAGAAACATGTTTTTCCTTGAGCACACATGCTATTGCAAGGCGACCTCCTTTTGTAAGTTCCGGCTTCCCTCGAAAAGCGTCTCCTTTCTTTCCGATATTTGCTGTAAAATTCAATATGAAGGATATTTCTCGTCCAGATATTTCCAACACATTGTCAGAAGAGGATACATTGACAAAAAATATTCGTTCAGTAGAAGAATATTCATTTAAATAATTAATAGACATGTAAGCATAATTACAATAGGAAATGTTACAAATGTTTTTAACATGCATTTATTTATCATATTATAGTGTATTCTGTATCACTTTTGCAATGAATACAATGTTTCTTTTATTTAGATTATTTTTTCTGCACTCTATTTGTATCCTCCTTTCATTGTAAAAAATTTAGTCACCTTAACTAATTAGAAGATAAAATTAGAAGATGCCCCGTTCTCAGGGGGGAAATAAATGCTCACCTTAACTATTACCTAAAATTAGAAGATGCCCCTTTCTCAGGGGGGAAGTAAATGGTCACCTTAACTATTACCTAAAATTGGAAGATGCCCCGTTTTCAGTGAATAAATAGATGGTCACCTTAGGTATATATCAATTGATCATTGTTTCGTTCCGAAAAATTATTATGTTATTTGATAATTTTCATAGGTTCTTACCCGAATCGCCCAGATGGTTGGTGTCGCACGAGAAGTACGAAGAAGCTGCCGATTCTCTGATGATGATAGCGAAGACGAACGGGAAGAAGGTGGATCGGCAAGACATTTTGATGAAAATAAAAGTACGTTTTTGTCATAAAAAATCCTTTAAAGACTACAAAAAGTGTTTTCCTTACACACGAAATGATCTGATATTGACCGCGTCCTTTAATGAATAGCTTTTCTAAAAGAGAATGCTTTGCAAAACCTACAAAGATCAAACCTTCGCGCCGAAGAAGTGAAACCGGAATTTTCATTTCCTTCTTTGAATTTGTTTTATTTTTGATGTATATATCAGCTGATTGAAATGAACGAGAACAACCACATGCTCATTTTTACTTTCTCGTGTAGGAAGTGTACAAAGACAAAGTATTGAAATCGTCAAAAATTCTCGAGATTTTGAAGAATCCTCACGTTTTAGACCTCCCTGAGTCCGAAAAACACAATTTTGCAATTATGTCTGTCTGTGTGTCTGTGAACACGATAACTCTAAAACTATTAAAGCTAAGGGGATGAAATTTGGTATGTGACCTTGAAACATAATTTATAGGTTTCTATCAAATTTTGGACAAAATCCGATTATGTCTGTCTGTCCGCGTTTATGTGAACACTATAACTCAAAAACTTGAATAGCCTGATGGATAATATTTGGCTCACAATTTTATATTCATGAATGTAGGTCCGTATCAAATTTTGGACGAAATCAGACAAAGGGTTGATTGTCTATCGGTCTGTATAATCACATCTTCTTAATCGCAATAACTTCTTAACAATATTACTTAGATAAATGAAATTTGGTATGTGGTCTTCTTACCTTAATGGTAGATTTGTGTCCAATTTTTGTCTCAATCGGTTAAAAAAAGGCGTTCAAATTGCATAATTAATTTTTCTAATCCGCTTCTCCATGCGCATGCGTATTGATAGAAATCTCTTGCGCAAGCGGAAGCTATTGAGCGAATTACGTCACTTTGTCCTTCAGCCGGCAAGAGTGGAACTAGCTGTGTGTGATAGATGCGTTTTAATCAGTACGCACCTCTTTGAATTTGATTCTTTACCTAAATATTTTACAATCACTTTAATCTACAATGAAAAACCTTCTGATAGTCATTGGATTCTGGGCTACAGTAGGTTCGTTTTGGGGAAGTATAAGAGAAAGTTTAGGGGAGACCACTCCCACTGGTTTAAACATGATAATGTTTTAAGGGCTGGCATATTAACTGAAAATTGCGCCATTCAACATATGCGATGCAAAAGTCGTCCCAAACGCTCCACAGGTCAGATTGTTGCATCTGTAGCAGAGAGGACGAACCTTTTTGAGAAGTGGGTCAAATTTTGCTTATATTTTATAACTAGCTGTTACCCGCGACTTCGTGCGCGAAAAATTTGAATTATTCTTTTTTTTAATTCACGAATGTAAATGTTTTGTTGCATTTTGAAAGGGGAAAGTAAAAGTTCTGACGGTTGATAGTACTTAATTGGACGGCTGACAGGGGTGTACTGTACATGTATGCTGATATATTTATGTGAATT
>BGPR01015177.1:0-19279 GCA_013235015.1 Araneus ventricosus
CAATTTTTTGTATATTTTAAAATTTTTTAATTTCAGGTAAGAATAACTTTCTTGATTGTTCTTTATAGGAAGTATTTTCGCTTTAGGTTATCGATATTTATTGTACTGTATTCATAATTGGTTGTACCGACTCGTGTCTTCTAAATGTGAAACGGTTGTAATGAATGAAGGAGTGAAAAATAGTTTTCTTTGATCTCATGGTGGTGCACGTGGTAAATAAAACTTTGATTACGTGCAATAGTATTAAGTTTTATAAAAACTAATTATTCAATGCGATTTAAGAGCAAGAGTTACAGCATGGCGCAAGGTTACGTAATCATTCCCGGCTATTGCATTTGAATCGGAAGGTCAAATATTTTGAAAATTATTACGAATTTATGTGACCCTATTTATGGGTTGAAAAAATGGTGCATGCTAGAGTTCAATTTTACTTTCTATGTTTTAGAAATTTAAACTTTTCTATTTAGGAATTAAATTGATTAAACTTTCAGCACCTAATTTGTTACCTGTTCCGAATTGGTAATTAATTTATTTAATTCATTAATCGGAATGAGAATTTTTTTGTAAAAATTAAATGACCGAAAAAAGTGCAAATTCTGATATTTTAATGATCTACTTTGATAATAAGGTCATACAAATGTGTCGCTTTTTGGAAATCGGAACGATGTCTAGGTAGGTATATTGTTTTCCTTATTGAACTAAAGTTTATATTTTTAATCGAATTAAGATTTGATCCGTTTTGATTTTGAAGGATCAATTACCTATATAATTATGCATATTTTGATCCCATTGAAAGTTGTGTGCCATTTGTTTTTCATTATGGAACTTTTCCTTAACTTGGAAAATTAATTTATTTGTAAAATTTTGCATTTCATTTTCAAAAAGATTTTAATTATAGTCATAAACAAATTTATGTCAAGATGATGTTTAGTTTTGTGACTTTTTTACTAAAATAATATTTTTACAATTGATGTTTTGCATACTCTGAATATTTCTCTTGAGTTTTAAGATACAAAATCAAAATTATAGAACCAAAAGTCATTTAATTTATTAATCGTTGAAACATTTTTTTATGGAATAATTACATTGAATAGTTATCCATATTGATGATATAGTATATATCATGACAACTGCATACAGTCTAATATATTAAAACTTCTTGAAGTGATCATACTTATTTCTGTTTAGAACTTGCCATTTAAAAAAAGCAAATTTTGTTAGAGGTGAAGAGGAAAGTCATGATTAAGGGATCTATATAACTTTGAAAAAGAAAATTAACAGAAATTTATGGTTATTTGCCTAGTGGCTGTATTTCAATTTCTTTTTTCAAAGAAGTCTTACTATATGGATCCAAACTCCGAGATGAATTCATATAATTAAATTTTGGACCTTGTGTCCTTACTTATTCCATTCTATTCCTATTTCAAGAAACTCCTCTATTTTATATATGATTAGTTATCGGATACTTTTTGATAAGATTTTCTAATAAATATTATGGTATGTGGGACAAAATTGAAAGTTGCATATTAAGAGCTAATGAAATTTGTGTTTATAATTCAAAACGGATTAGTGGATTAAAAATGTTTATAAAAAGGTAAAATGTTCCAAAACTTCTGTTTATGAGGCAAGTTTTTGTTTTTTTTTGGAAAAAAAAAAAAAAAAAAAAACCCTCTGATTAATGGATTTGCCAGAGATACAAATAATTTAAAATTTGAGGGCATTGAAGGTTAAGATCTTTTTTCTGAAAGTAAAATATCTAGGCTTTTATTCTTTTAACCAAAATGTCAGTTGTTATGACTGCTAGGTTTATAAAGCTTCTACATTTTGATAAGGAAATTGCTGTCCCATTGATACACTATATCTAGGGTTGCCATAGTTGCCAAACACTGATACAGGACATTTAAATACTAAATAATTAAAACATGAAAAAAGTGGTTTGGTAATGGTTTATTTTACTCTGATAAAGGAATCAATAAGGTTTAAGTAATGTAACAAAATGAATGCGTAGAATAATATAAGCTGCAAGGCTAATAAACTTTTTAGCCCATTCATATTTTGAAGTTGATTTTACTATCTTAATTAGGCTCAACCAAAGTGTACGGTATGGTGCCAAACTTGGATTTTCTTTGGCGAAAAATCACTAAATGTGGTAAGCCAATGGCGGACAGTAACATGGTGGACGTTTGGCGAGTTTTTCATGACTTGGCGAGAGATGTACCGTACACTTTGGTTTTACCTCAAAATTGCTTCAATTCTCTATCAACATTAGTTTTGGGAGAAAACTGTACAAATAGCAATACAGGACTGATTAGTGAAATACTGTTACAGTCCCGTGTTTACGGGACGTATGGCAACCATTACTATATTTTATACCAGTGGTGCGCAAACCGTGGGTCTCTAAATTCAAAGAAATTTAACAAAAAATGTAAGGCTTTTCTTCAAAAAATATCCTTTTGGTCAACTGGGGAGGGGGTCACGAAAAAATTTTACACAAAACGAGGGGGTCGGAAATGAATATAGTTCGCTCACCACTGTCTTATACTTAAATTGTGTTCTGAATTATCTGTTCCATTCAGTACAACTCGGTAGTATTTTTAAGTTCAAAATAATTATTAATCTATTTTTTTAACATTTAATAAACTTTTTAATAATTATTAATTTTAAAATGTCTAATATTTGTTATTAAATTTAAAAAATATTTATTAACAAATAATATCCTAAATATTTTAATAGAATAGATAATATTTAGATATATTTCTGTAATGTAATTTATATTATTTTAGAAATATAATGTTTCTTTTTGAATAGTGGCCATTATGACGTGTGTTGCATGTAATAGAGTATCCAGTGGTGTCCTGGGTAGAGGTTTTATAGGGAAAAATTTATGAAATCAGAGTAGAAAATATAGGTGCAAAACCACTATTGCGAGAAATGATTTAATTGTCAAATTTGACTTTAAAAAATATATAGTTTATTACGATGAAAAGCAACTGTGATGATTTTGTTTAATTCCGTAGCCATGGGTGAAGATATTCCTGCCGGAGATCCCGAGAAGGGTAAGAAGTTGTTCGTCCAGAAATGCTCCCAGTGCCACACTGTTGAGAAAGGAGGCAAACATAAGGTTGGACCTAATCTCAATGGTCTGATAGGACGTAAAACTGGACAGGCTCCAGGATTCACGTATACAGACGCTAACAAAAGCAAAGGTAATTTTCTATTCTATGTGTATGTTAAAAATTTTCATTCTTAACATCTTAATCTTATTGTAGGTTGCACTGTATTTGTATGTTTAGACATATGTATATTTATTGCTCGATCTTGTTGTCTATTTAAAAAAACGTTTAATTTTATTTATTGAATCGACTGATAATTATACAAATATATATATATTTGATGTATAAATAGTATAATAAATTGTTGAAATTGCTTATAAAAGAATTCCATTTACCAGATTCTTTGATAAATTAATTAATTTTAAAGATTACATAAATATGAATAATTTTCCATTTACTTGGCAGTAAGCAAAATATGCCATGTGTAGCGATCTTGTATAGCAAAAGGTGCTATTTTACTGGCAACCTAATGGAATAGCATTCAAATTTGTTTGATCTATTTTTGTATCTGAATTCTGTGTGGATTATATGTGTAAGTGTTGATTTTATGTCTAGTATTGGTAGTCATTATTGAAAACAAATCTTTAATAAAAGATTTCCAAAATTCTGCTGTGTGCTAATGTAAATTTTAGTTTTTGCTTAAATTGTTTTTTAGTTATAGAGCTGGGGTTTCTAACCTTTTCTCCCTCGTGTACCCCTTGATTATCCTATGGGTTTTCGCATATCCCTTCCGATCATGAGGCTGCGGTGGCCTAGTGGTAAGGTCTCAACCTCGGGAACCAGAGGGTCGCAGGTTTGAAACCCGATTCCACTGAAGATCCGCCGTGTGTGAGGCCTGCTGCACGCTAAATCATACGTAGTGGCCAAACGTCCTCCCGTTGGTGTGGTGCGGAGGTTTGGAGAGGGGGTGCCACCTCAGTTGTCGTCCTCATCTGACAGCAGTTCAAAATTACGAGGTCCGTCCCTAAATAGCCCTCGTGTTGCTTCAAAATGGGATGTTAATAAAACCTAACCTAACCTAACCTCTGCTATCATGTCCAACTCTTCACCCTCACACACACACAACCATCCGTCTATGCAAAATTTTTGTCACTAATGTTAAGGTTAGCTTAAAAGTGAAATGACTTGAGTTAATAACATTTGCAAACTTATTTTTGATTTTACATTTTATTACAATAGTATTAGTTCAGCGCCAAAGCTAATGACACCTGTGTTGTAATTGTTTCATTTTAACCTATAAGGATAGCTAAAAATTACACTTCTTAATAATCAATTGTTCAAGTGGTATAGTTATTAAATAAGTATTCACTTGAAGAAATAAAATTGTCTAACTTTTTTTAATCCCTTATAATTTCTTTTTTCCGCCATTAACAACTTTGATTTCACATACCCCCAAATTGTCCTTTGTGTACCTCTAGGGGTACGCATACCACAGGTTGGGAACCTCTAGACTAGAGCATTAATTTAAGTCTCTTATTTTAGAAAGTTTTATCTGGTTCAGTGTGGTCAAATTGCCTTATGCAAACACATTATGCATTACATGTATAGCATGGATGCCTGTTGAGATTAAAACTGCACCTATACACTGTGCTAACCATTTTTTTCCAATGTATCTTATCTTTTCAGATATTGCACATAAATTTGCAATGCAATGTATAGTAGAATATTCTGCATTTATTTTTGTCACATTCACTAATATGGGAATGGGATTGATCTTGAATTGTGTATTGAAGTTTATATTAACCCGTTAATGCCCTGTGTCCTATTTATAGTAGGACAAATGTTCGGCTGACCGAAAACCAAGCAGATATTCGGCCAAATATATTCATGATAATTTTTTTAATGTGCTTTTATATATACATTTAACAAAGAATATTGCAGAATTACATTCCAGTACTTTTATAAACAAAAAAATCTAACATTTACCCAATTTGAAGTTGCATAGGTGCATTTAATAAAGTTGCATATATTTTATCATTGCAAAGCCTGAAATTAAATTATGATGCAAGAACAATAATTTTTCAGCATTTTTAGAAGGAAGTCTGTTTGTTTTCATACACATATAATACTAACCAGGGATGTAATGAATATTCAATATTAGGCTTATTCAACCCTTTCCTGAATCAGTCTGGTAGAATGCTAGACAAATATTCAGCAGAATAATAAAAATTAATAAAGAATATTGTAGAATTACATTTTGGTACATTTGTTATAAAAAGAAACTCTTAATCCAATTTTAAGTTGCATAGTACATAAGTGTATCTAATAATGTTGCATAACATTTATAGAAGTTCATTCCATGTGGTTCCATATATATTACCAGCTGCAGAAAATAAATAGTCTCTATACAATACTTGCAGGGGTTAAAAGATGCTTTCTTGTTAAATTTGCGGACCTTGGAAATTTTCCGCATTTTTTCCCCGCCATTTCAGTAGGCTCTCCATCCTATCTATTAGAAGTTCTTTATCGAAATAAGAATTTACTTCTAGTAGTTTAAAATTTATCCATTCAATTTTCTTCCGTGTTTGTTATTGTCACGTACTGCAATGGTTTTTTATTTCTTTGAAGTAATCCCAAAATGATGATTTTTTGAATTAAAGTATTTAAAATATTACATATACATATTTTTTAAATATACAAATAATAAAATATCAATTTTATTTCATCTCAAATTTTTTTCATTTGAAAAATATTTCTTTTACAATCAAAAGTGAAATGTTTTTAAAAATTTGGTATTTGGCTGAATATTCAGTCAAATCATTATTCATTACAACCTTAATTTATAGGACAGTTGCATTTCGCTCCTGTGGCTGAACCGAATGCACTTTGTTTCTTTCTTGCTTTGTCTATGAAGTCGATACGTATTGCCAAACTCCAAAACAATTTTCAACTGTCATATATTATCATTTAGCCAAATTTTGAAGTCAAGATTTTGAATTTTTCTTTGGTTTATTTTTGAGGTAATGCATGGAATTTGAAAGTGATTTCGCAGCTTTCTTCGATATTTAACCATATTCTAAAAATCTTTATTGTTTATGTTAAAAAAAAAATGTTTTAAAATAATTTTTTTGATTTAAAAAAAATGTTTCCTAAAATAATAGAAAGAAAAATATTTTTTTTTCTCCGAATTTAATTTTGCTTCACAGTTGACTTAATCTTGGTGTTTTAAACATAAATTAATTGAAATCCTTGCTTTAATTCGGGTATTAATGGGTTAAACAGATTGATGGGTGTTAAGCACTTACCTTTCATCTCGTTTACTTCCATAGTAATGGGATTTTGTTGGAGTGCTAAATTAAATGTGCTCAAAGATGTTCTCATGCTTATTTAGAGGTTTGAGTCTAAAATTTCTGCATACATTTTCCTTAATAGCCTTCAATATACAGTAGGTATTAATGTACTGGCAAAAAAAGTTTATTTGATTGTTAAATAAGTTCTTCCACTTTCTGATGCCTATTTTTTTAAAAATGTGCATAAAATTTACTTTTATTTCCCTTTTTAGCTATTTATGTTTTCTTTCCCTAAATCATAAGTTTTTGAAAAGTCTTGATTTTGACAAGCTTCCTGTTCTTGGCATATTTCGCCTAAAATTTTTTGCAAGTTGATATTCATATGTCGTATTGATATGGAACATTTTGTGTTGCATCTACCTATATACTTACTTAAAAGGCATTCTTGTATCTGTCCAGTGTAAAATGTGATAATCTTTAGTTTTATTTATATGGAATATTTTAAACTGGGAAATTCCTAGCACAGTGTTGTTAATCATTAAAATCTTAATTATTTACTTTTATAATAATGTATATCTCGGTACATAGATGAAATTTTGATCTACATTTTCATAAAATTCTTCAATGACTATTGGGTGGGTTACAATTAATGGCATAGTGGGGGACAAATTTTGTCTTGATATGAAGCTCCTGCATTCATCCTTCCATCATTGTTTGTTCCCCCTTCTAGTCAGATGCCCAACTCGTCAATTCATTTCTTATCCCTGTCCTTTCATTATATTATTTGGTACTTAATCAAGAAAATGTTTTTCTAGTAGAAATTTTTTAATTATTAGTATTGCTGCTGGTGATGAAATTTTGTTCAGAGTAAACATATTCATTTATTTAATAACTATTAATTTTTTAAGTATTGTATAATAGAGTACCAAGATAATTTAACACTGTTGGTTATCAACATTTTTGCAGTTGGTTATCCAAATCCTCATTGTTTCATTTTCTGCATGACTGTTTCAATTTGCATTGTCTGAAATTGTAACTTTTGTTTCAGGTATTACTTGGAACAAAGACACACTCTTTGTGTACCTGGAGAATCCCAAAAAATACATTCCTGGCACCAAGATGGTGTTCGCCGGTATAAAGAAAAAGACCGAGCGAGCGGACGTCATTGCATACCTAGAGCAGGCAACAAAATGATGATGGATCTTGTAGTTTTTTAATTTCGTCGTAATTTAAGTCTTAATTAATATTTATTGCTGGGTAAATTGTGTTAGTTTCTCTGTAGAAGCAAGTGCAATGTATACAGCTCCAACCCATCTCCCCATGCTCGTTTTTGTTGGTTGTTTTGAAATGCTAAAAAAGATAGTTGATCAATAAAACATGAGTATGTGGTTTTTGGTTATGTATGTGGTTACTTTCTTTTGTGCTTTATTCTTTCTTCGACAGATTAAAGATTTTGAATTTTTAGAACACGTTTTAAAGTGCAAGCACTAAGTGGCAAATTTAGAATATTTGCATAACTTATTGAAGGTTCCAAAAAGAGTTACATTTGTATTGAGCAATTTTAGATTTCTACAATTCTTACTTCATTTGAAGAAAACAGATTTCATTTCGAATGTGTTAACTTTTGCATATATACCCATCAATATATGTGTGGTTGGTATGGAGATGACTTCATACCAGACGTTTTAACTTTTTTTGTATGCCTTACTGAAATTATGCAAAAGTCGAATCTTATAGGCTCATCCCATTAGATTCCAAAAGCTACTCTTATTTAATCTTTGCTTTTACATTGTTTATTGGCAGGATAGAAAAAGTGTTCTGAAAATTAATAGCATGTAGAGCGAGGGCCTAGTATGTGGTGGTAAGGTTTAAATTATATTTGCCAACGTTAGCTTTTTATTTTGTATAATTTGCTTGAGGAGAAACAGTACAAAATTAGGTTAAATTGACATATCTTTTTTTTTCCCCCTCTGCTGCTTTAATTTGTATTTTATAATAATTATTTCAAAAACATTAGGAAATAAATCTAACAACTTTATATGAAGTCACATTTTATACACTTAAAATCATGTTTCTAATTTTAAAATATGCTTAAGGGTATCAATCTGTTCATGGTTTATTTGATTGTGCCGAATATTCCATTGTCTTTTGGGAATAAAGTTGAAATGGTTAAGCAAAAAAGTAGAAGTTAATCGAATTTTTTCTGCATTTGTAGTTATTACCAAAAAATTAACGTACAATGGAACAATTGAAAACCTGATTAGATACAAAGCAATGTTAGAGTATTCTTTCATCTCGCTAGTGTTTAAATTTAATTGTCAAGTCTTTGAACTAATCACCGAGTTACTACTGAAAACAAAATATTTCTTGCTTTGTCATTTTGCCCTTAACTGATTGCATTTAATTCTGCACTTTGTTCTTTTTGGATACAATTTTAATAACAAATTCATAAGACTGAGCTTAGGCTTTCATGCAACTCATTCCAGCTACCTTATTAAGAATGAGTTATTTAGCCTTCTTGTAAGCTGTGGCAACATGTTTTCACCATTCTCATTCTTACTAATCGGAGCTTTTGATTACAAGTTCTTGTCTAATTTAGCTCTTAACCCTTTGAATGCAGATTTTAAAATCACTATTTAGAAGCAAGTTGCTAGCTATTTATATGCAAAGCTTTATTAGTATAATATGATGCAACACTATAAAAGTACCAAGTAAACACATTAGCCTGTGAAAATCGCAGAATGCAGCTGAAAATGGACTTGCTTCCAATCTGCAGAAACCTCGGGATCCGCAGTCAGAAGGTTAATATAAAAAGATAAAAGTGTAGCTTCCCATAAAACGTAGCCAGCATGAAATTTTGTCGTCCGTTGAATGAATTCCTTGGAAATGGCATGTTGCTGTGAGTATAAAAGAGCTGGCATAGTCTAGTCATTGGTATTTTAACCCTCTGAGCGCCCAATTATTTTGAACTTTTAGCTTTCAGGTTAGAAAACGTAGCTTTTGAAGTGAATGAACCACTCTTTTTTGTATTTAATTATATCTCTAAAATCTTAAGAATACTTTATCCATGATTTTTTAAGAAAATATACATATAAATACGAGCTATCTGCTTTTGAACTGAACGTGAAAAACGTAAAAAGACGTTTGCGTCGCTCGGAGGGTTAAGCAACATAGTTTAAGAGAAATTTCCAGTTAAGATGTAATGCTTGTTAAACTTTCCATGAATCAAGTTCTCAGACTGGTATCCTTATTGGTGTTTGTCTCGCTTTAAAATATTATTTTAACAGATTAAAAGGAATAGACTAATGAAGATAGGATGTTTATTGGTCATGAATTTTCTATGTATGCGAGGGATATATTTTTGATGTAAATTATCTTATAATTCAAGGCTGAGTAAAATATTATTTTATAAAATTTATTTAAAATATTTAAATGAAATTAAGCTTCTTCATGCAGATATTAATAAACTAAATGCATATTTACAAAATTCTAGTTTTTTTAGTGGAACTGTGTTCAGGGTTTTCATTTTGATTTCTTATCAAATGTTTTTCTTGAATTTGCACACATTAGGAGACATTGGAAGATAGTAAAGTTTGGATGAATGTCTTGATCAGATGCCGGCATTTATAAATAGAATCATTTTATCAGCTTCTTCATTTCCTAAATTAGATTAATAGTCTTAAAATGTAATTATAAAATCAAATTATTGAAACAAAACTTCTATACATTTGTGTGAAAAGGGGCTATATCCAGAAGTTTATATTTTTTGTGTACTGTAAACCTCATATAAGAATTGAGTCTTTTTGTATTTACATTTGCTAAATAGAAGATAACAAAGGGCCTGATGATGTGTATGATGTTGCTACTTGTGAAGTTGAAAATAATGGTTTCTGTAAGAGACTGAAATTGAAGGTGGGTCTTAGCTATGTGAAAGAATTAGCAGATTATTAAAAATGAGTAAGAATAAATGGATTTTAAATTTTCCCCAGAAAATAACTTCCTTCTGTATGTAAAAATAATGCAATAAGAGGAATATTTTAATGTTTTTTTTTGTTTAAAAAACGTGTTTACTCCCTTCTGAAAATGTGTGTATTGAAGTTACCATACAGTAATTATATTGTTGTATACAATGCACTTCCCACACGTCTCTGTTACTTCTATAGTAATGGGATACCGTCGAATGCTAGATTAAACTTGCTCAAAAATTACCTCATGCTTGATTAAAAGCTTCAGTCTAAAATTTCTGCATATATATAATCAAAGTACCCGTCGTGTGCAAATGCATAAGTTCTATAAAAGACTTCTAAGGAGAAAAACAAGTTAAAAGAAATGGCAAAATACGAGTTGGGTTTATTTAGATTAATGAAGACTTGTTAGTTAATAATGAAGTTTTTTAGCTTGTTCAGATTGAAAATGGTTTGTTTTGAACATGCACAATATCAGTTTCGTCTTATTTATGAGGGAATACAGGTTTCATAGTTTGCCTTTTATAAGTATAGAAGAAAATGTTAATTTTTTATTGATCAGTCCAAACATTTTCTGTTGCAGACCGAATCAGAGCTTTCGATCCAAGGTTGCTTATAGCTCTCAGAATATATTTTTTCAATCTGATCGGACGTCACCTTCCACGCGGCAGATGACGTCATTACTTTCGCATTCTACGCGGAGATGATTTATTTTCTCAATGAATGATTATTATTTTTAAGCATGTCTTAATATATTTCTTTGGCTCGAATTCTTTGCTTGCTGTGTAATGAATTTCACTTTGTAATTATTTTAATATTGTTTTGGATTAATGTACTTGGTACTGTTTAAAATGTTATTATTGAGAGTTTTTTATATTTTGTTTAAGCCATGATGTCATTGTCGGGAGGAAAAAGAAGCGGGCAAAATTAATAATCTATACCATATAAAAGGCTGTGTGCGTGCTTGCGCGCGATGTCCAGACAAATCGATCGCACTCACAGCCTTGAAATTTGGCACATATGTAGTCTTAATGGTGACTCAAAGCCAGAATTTTAAAATTTAATTTAGAAAATTTTTTATTTAATGTTTTTGGTCATTTTTGGCACCTTTACGGCTGTAGTATCTTTTCTAATGTTATCAGTCAATGCACCATCGGATAGAACAAACAATTTTTGTTATACTGAAGTTTGTTTTGAGTTTCAAACGTAATTTACTGGATTTTGAGAAATTTTTTTAAAAGTCAGTTTCGTCATCGAAATTTTATTTTTAAAAAAAATTGGCTGCATCCGATGTTCTATTAACACTTATTTTTAATTTTTTTTCAGCTTATAACTGGAACGGTTCGGTTAAAATCTTTTTCCATTTTTTTTTTTTTTTTTTTTAATTTATTTTTTCCGGGGCAGTTTTAAGATATTTTTCTGTAGCGATTATTTTCCCGCGGAAGTTTTTCCGGAACCTTCCCAGCATGCATTGTTGCAATTTCATTGGTTGACGGTGTGGAGCGCAGGATACGGCATAACCTTCAACTGAATGACTTCGATTATTATTTTCAGCAGTGTCTTAACGTGTTTCTGTCTCGCATATTTTACTTGCTGTATAATAATCACTGAAAAAGAATATGGAGGGCGCCTTTTTTTTTTTTTTTCCCCTCTTCTTGACCGAATCAGATCGGCAATAATTTAGCCCGTCTTTTGATGGCAAATTTTTGTTTTTTTTTTCGGATTGAAAAGAACTTTGTAATGAATAGGGAATAATAACCTTCGTAGCTGAAAATCCCCAAAAAAAACCCTTTTAAATACTAATCATTTTCATGTTGTAATTTTTTAATATTGTTTCGGTGTAACGTACTCTATTGTTTTTCTACAGTTGAAATGTCATTGTGAAGAAAAATAAGCGGTAAAATCAATGTGTATCTTGCATTTTGTTTTCAGAAATTTTCATGTCATTGTGGGCGTTTTTCATTTTATTCATGTCCCGATTCCATGGGCAATGCCTTGTGCGTACTGCTGGTACTAAATAAGCTTATTGAAAGGTTTTAAATTTATCATAATATAACAGCATTCGGGTGTATACTGAGTCAGTGGTATGAATATATTAAAAAAGTGTTTTATGTAAATATTAAATATATATGCTTTCACTTCAGAAAGTGTCGATTTAGATTTTGTCGTGTGGTGCTATTGTTAACTGTTGTGCATTCTCCAGAATCTCATTTACTTCCATAGTAATGGGACGGTAGAAGGGTGCTAAATTAAAAATGCTCAAAGATTTTCTCCTGCTTATTTTGAAGCTTAAGGCTAAAATTTCTGCATACATCTTCATGTGGCAAAAAAAAAATTGAAATTCTGCAAAATAAGGTTTTTGAATTGTTATCAAATGACGAAACGGAAAGAAGTAACTCTGCTGAGAAATAGTGAATATTAAGTTTAATAACGCTAGTCTATGATGATGTACTAAAAAATTGTTAGAATTTTGTCTAATTTTCATAAGGTAGGATAATCGGCTAATTTTGTAATTAGAGTATGTTAATTATCTATCGTAGCTCTTAATATAATAAAACCTAATTCAATGAATCAGAATTTTTAATTATAAAATGTTTTGTTCTGAGCGTCTCATTATGTGAAGGAAACAATCGTGCCGCAATTCAGAAATGTAATAGTTTCATTATTGTGTGTTTGGTAAAGCGGTGCTACTTTAATTTGCATTTGTGAGCCTTTTTGTAAGTATTTGAAGCTTTTGTGACCACAAAGTTGGGGAATAAATAAAAGATGAAACATCAGTTATATAAAAAATAAATCCCATTGAAATTTAATTATTTGGGTAATTGTAAGTCGGTTTCATTTTCTTAACTAGGTTTACCTGGAAATGTTGAAGGCAACTGTGTTAAAGCAATCGCTATCATTTTATTTTTCATATATATATATATATGCTGAAAGTGAGACGAATATATTCATATAATATTTTTATGTGATATAAAAAAAATTGTTGCTGCTTTTTCGAAAATGCTTATTCGAAATTTACCGCCTTATTTACAGGGTTCGTACGCGTCCTTAAAAGTCCTTGTTTTTACATTTAGTCTTTAAAAGTCCTTACAAATCCTTATTTTTATGCCCCATTTTTAAAAAGTCCTTACTTTTTACTGTGCCATTATTAAAAAATTTAAAATTTCACCGATTATCGTTTTTCTAATTCCTCCTTCTCGGCGGCTGTAATCTCGGTCGACGTGGCTCTCGCGGAATGGGGTGGGGGGGACGACACTGCTCGCATTCTACGAATCCATATCCATCGCATACACTTTGAGAAATAAGGGAGGAGTTACAGATGGCCTTTATTGGTCCATGGTTCTATAGGAATGATTGTCAAAAGTGCTGCTACCATTTTTAGAACAGTATCAAAGTGATAAACCTTTACTTCCATTTTTTGCCTGTGATGTTTTTAAAACTTGTTAATGACTGTATTCAACATTTTAAAATTTTGAAACCAGAGAATGAAAGAATTGAGAAACCTGAGAATTTATGCAAATTCAACTTCAGTGACCCAAATTTGTATAATGATAAAAGTTAAGTGTATTTAGGATTTGCTGCAGAGCAACTAATAAAAGAAAAGATAAAAAATAAGGAATTAGCAGACAAGGATGTTTTCACACTCAGATAAGTTAGTCGGAAATAGATCATAACAATGATAAAACATTTCATGCAGAAATGTCCTGTGAATTATGCACTATTGCGATTTGCATTGATCCACGAGTAATGGCTGGATATCCCGTAAAAGCACAGGAAAAAATGAAAAAGGTATTGATTGTATTGTCGCAAAATAAACGTATTTTGGGAAAAGATTGCGACGAAATTTTGTTACTCTATGCAGATTTTCTGTTAAATATTGTAAAGCCAAATTCATTTGAATTTACTTCTTTCAATCCAAAGAGTGATTCCCTTGATAATTTTTTACAAACTTATTTTAGCAATAATCATTATGAAAAAATTTGGAAGATTATCAAAATGATATTAATACTGTCACGCGGACAATGAGGTTTTTCGGTGAACAAGGCCCTGGAAATAGAAACTTTAAAAGATGCTTCTTATATTTTCTAGCGTGTAAATCATGAATTTATTAAGCTTTTTTGGGCTATTTATGACTTAAAAATTACTAAAGAAATGAGGACATGCAGTATTTAGAAAGTGAAAGACCCAAAGAAAAGACTGAAACAAAACAACTGAAACGAAAAGCTCTAGAGGAGGAAATAGATTTTTTAAAACAAGAGAAAATGTTCCTCCAAACGGACATGCACCAAACAAATGAGAAAGCAAATGATTTAGCTAATGAGGCTGAAAAGTCAAAGGAGATAAATTTATTTATTCAATCGCATGAACTAAGAAAAACAATTTCTGAAAAAGAAATTAAAATAAATACCTTGGATGTGAAATTGAATGAAAAAGTTTGGAATTAAAAGATATTTAATTTGATTACCAGTTTCACAGTTTTTTTTTCCATCAGTTTATTAACTCATATTTTTAGAGTTTTGTTGTGTTAAATTTGCATTGTATCTTTTATGTTTTATATTATAATTTATCATCAAATAGAGATTTAATTTATCATCTAAAAATGAGACATTTTATTTAAAAATGCGTGCGACAATTCGTTAAGTTTATTCAATTTAGAGGTCCTTATTTTTTGGGTTTTTTAGTCCTTGATTTTCTTTTAAGGAAATGTGTACGAACCCTGGTTTATTATTGGAACATTTTGCATTCTCCAGAATCTCATTTACTTCTATAGTAGTGGGACGGTAGAAGGGTGCTAAATTAAAAATGCTCAAAGATTCTCTCGTGCTTGTCTTAAAGTTCGAGTCTAAAATTTCTGCATACACTATTTTTAACCAAGTGCTCATTGTGTATAAAATAATAAAATTCAGCAAAATAAGATTTGTGACTCGTTATTAAATTGCGAAAAAGGGAAAGAATTGTTGCTAGAAATGGTGAATATTATAGTTTCAAGACACAAGGGCCAGATATGCTTTGTCCAACATTAATACCAAGAAATTGCACATGGAATAATTAGCTTAAAAATAATTGCATCACACTTGTGGTTCCATAAGATTAGACGAGGCAAAATGTTGAATTTGAGCTATATCATTAATGTAATGGAGCTTAATTGAATCAAACATCATTTTTAGTTATAAACTTTTGCTGCGAGTATTGCATACTTAGTCTGTCCAGTTAATACGTAAACTAAGGCCCAATGCACAACCTGATTTGTGTCCGACTTGTCATTAGCGGCAAAGTGCCGGAGGAGTGATTAGCAGTGTTAAGTACATTGATAGCATGCATCCTTCCGAGCTGTGTGACAAGTAATTAGAGACACTTGCTCAGCAATTTCCCCTGAAGTTGGCGGGAAATCAGATATGTGTGCACAGTCTAACTTATCAATGCACTTCACGCTGCTAATCACTTGTCTGACAGCACACAGATGCGGTCCCTAGGGTGGCAGTGAGATGTCGTGTGCTGACTGTGGATACATTGGAGTGTCATTAACCGTCGAGAAAAGCGTACGGCTAAGAGCAGGGTTTTTTTTTGTGTGTGTTGATGACGGAGAGTGGTGAACGTCCTATTTTTGCTGAAACTTGTGAAAAATCTGTTGGGTAATCTTTTAAATGTTTATGGCTATAACACACTGAAGAAAACGGCTCTTTTCTTGTGGATTGGGCATCTCATTGAGGGTCATTGTGGAAAACATTGAACGTGTGCAGTCTCTTAAGCTTTTCTATCCCCGGTTCGCTGTCTGTATAACTGGTAAACAGGAATATTTGCAAAAATTGTCCCGATGTCCTACACATTTAGCAATGATTTTTCCATGTGTTTATGACTGTAATTCGATTCCTTCGCTAGATCACCCTCCATTCTTACCTGTAAATCTTAAGTTTAATAACTGTAAGAAAGTTATCTAACTTCTACTTGCGACCCCAAAGTTGTGTTCCAATTAAGAGAATGAAACATTCATGTTGAAAAAATCTAACCTGATATAATTTTCTTAACTAATTTTAGTTGCAAATATTCAATGCAATTTAGTAAAAGTTTCACAATTTTCTGTGCGACCATAAGCACTTGGGCAGTGACACTCTATTTTCCTTTAATGTTTTCGCATCAAACGGAATAATATATAGTGGGGGATGCTTGACCCTACTGTTTCTTGTATAACTATATATTATATAAACTGCAATACTTTTTGAAATTTTTATTAAAATGATTATTTGCATTCCTTGGAATTATCACATTAAATATAATTACAAACCATTTTTTTCAAAAATATTCCTTATTTTTGAGTAGCCATATTGGCGACAAACTGCACTGGAAAATTGATCCCAACTACGCAATATGCTTCGGTTGGCTACAACATCAAAGCTGCAGTAGAGTTTTGGTTGGGTCAAGTATCCCCGATTCGACTTTTTCTAAAAGTTAAACCACTTGGAATTAAGATATTGCGTAACATTTATCAGATTATAGCTAGACTTATTTTAATTCATGTTTTTAATAGTAAATTTAGAAGTCCACTGTGGAATGAAAAGCAAAAAATTTACTTTCGGACAATTGGAACATATTTACCTACATACTATTGCGATGGTTTTTCAGATTGGAATGAAATTCCCCTCTAATGGACCATATGACCAGTGGTCAAACAAAAATAGCACATTCAAATTACTTGGAATCTGATTAAAACCATGTAGGGTCAAGTATCCCTAGTTTTCCCTATATATAATGTCTTCGTGGTTGTAGTCGTTGAAAATAAACAGGCCGAGCAAATAATTACCTCTTATTTTATTATCAATAGGAGAGTGGTGGATACGTCCATCTCTGTTTAGGTTACAAGCGAAAGTGCACAGAAAAATCCCTGTATTCTCTCGGATAAGGGAATAACATATTGACACGTGATCAAAGTGAAGGGAATATTGGGTATTTTTAATAAGTTACGTAGGTGTTTCAGGGAAAAAGTGGTGACAAAGAGACGCCGTCATGAGTTTCTGTGGGCATGTGAAAGCGATTAAATATTCTTTTAGTAATAAATATGCCAAAATGAGAGATTTAATATACCTCCAGCGCGGAAAAAGAACGAAACTGGAGTTTTAGAAAAGTGATTTAGGAATACATTAAGATTTTAAAATATGATATTAGAATTTGGAATAAAATTAAGTGAGATTATTACATATATAAATTAGCGGGATATATTATGCTTTGGAACAAGTCTGTGGACTCGTTGAAATCATGTGGTGGCTATGCTTATCTTTAGGTCTGTTTTTCGTTTATGTGTGTAAAAAAATATCGTACACAGAGTTGTATAGGTTTTTGTTATATATTTTGAGTGGTAAAGCTGCAAACGAAATATGTTTGATATGGAGATTTTATCATATTAGGATGAGTAGATTCACTATTGCGTCATTCACCAAAGTTACGATTTCGTGTAGCTTTCTCCGTAAGTCCGACTCAAATTGTCACCAATTGCAACAATTTCACGATTATCTTAATATACGTAATACATATAGTGTCTGAAAGATGGATTACTGAGAAAACGCTGAATATATAGGATCTCCACTCGAATCGTGGCCCAGTTGCTAATTTCTAAACCGACAGAGATGGGAATGAACTTCCAAATGGAAAAATTCCCTAAATGATGTGAATCATATTTTATGTTATTTGAGTCATTAAATGTACTGCTGCAAAAATTACGAAGTCTAAAATTTTATAGTCCCCCGGTCATATTTAATTGAATATTCTTGGCACCTTAATATTTTAAGCAAAAAAAAAAGTTCCACTCCATTTTTTTGTAACCGCAACATTCGCATTGACCGATTACTAGTCCGTTAATAACAGTGAAATTATGTATAATTGATACTGTCTATAGCTTTTTTTTTTTTTTTTTGTCCCGGCGGAATTTCTATTTATTCGATGTAATTTAAGCTTGCCTACAACGTCTGTCTAATAACGATGATTTTACTTATTTAGAAAGCTGGTACAGTACAATGCCGATTTTTCTTTCCTCTTGAAAAACGACGCCCTTTGGTCGAGAATGTCGGACAGTACGGGGGAGGGGGGACTAGAAGCCGGAGGCATATTTACAAACCCTACCCTGATAGAACTGAGGCAGGAAATCGGACAATATGATTGGCTCGCTTCGCCGAGAGTGATGTGTACTTTTCATTAGTATAATTTCTTACAGTGTGGGGTGTTTTATTTTTTATGATATTTTAAAAAATAATTTCGTTTTTAAAAATATTACAACCCACGGAAAAATGTTTTCTGTGGGAAAATGGAGAAGAAAAGTAGGACGACTCTTGTTTTGTTATGATTGCCGTACGCTACTTGCAAGAGCTGAAAACGACGTCACTGCTCCTCGTAGCCAATGATATTGACCGATTTCCTGCCTCGGTTCTATCAGGGTAGGGTTTGTAAATATGCAAGCCGGAGGGCAGCGATTGAAATGTGCATAAATGTTTGTTGCCATTTGGGCATTAGGCTGTTCATTTGCATTTAGAACTTTGGACTACTTGTTCCTTGAAATTCGCTTTTGATGTGTTAACAACTTGAATCTAGGATAACACGGCATAAAACTGGTATTTTAAGAAAAGCTACAAATAATTTCGCAAATCGGGCAAGAACTAAAGCAAGTTGATGCTACTAAAAAATATGGTATTTTAAATTGTCTGTAGCTGCGTTTTGGAAAAAGAAAAGAGATTGCAGATGCTGTGAAAAAAGGTAAGAGGAATAGCAAACGATTATACGTGTCGTAAATTACGACACTGACAAAGTTTTCTACTAAAATTTTAATTTTGAAGTTCTTAAAAAAGTTTAAATATACAGGGATGAGATTCTTCCGCTTTTTGGCGGATTTCCGTTTTTTTATTATTTTGGAGAAATTCCTCTTTTTTTCTCTCAAAATTCCTGTCCCCCCCCTCCCCACAGAAAGGAGCCGGGTGGTGGGGGGGGG
>BGPR01015177.1:19379-37326 GCA_013235015.1 Araneus ventricosus
AAAGTTTAAATATACAGGGATGAGATTCTTCCGCTTTTTGGCGGATTACCGTTTTTTCTTATTTTGGAGAAATTCCACTTTTTTTCCCTCAAAATTCCTGTCCCCCCGCGCAAAAATTTGCTTTTTCTTCCGAAAATTCCACTTTTAAACAAAGAAAAGAAACCTTCTTATCTTCTGTTTTTGAAAGAAAATTCTGGGCAAATATGCTCGGCCGTGCGGCTTACTCTACCAGCTAGGAAACTGACGAATCGGCAAACTCTACAAGGATGAACATTCAAACTTTTCAGTGCCACCTTTTTGCAGAAAACAAAACCTCTATGGCGTATTTTGCAAAAAAAAAAAAAAAAAAGATTTTTTTTTGCATGAACATGTGAAAAATATTAGTTGGGAACTTAACGTCATCTTGTAGGGCGTAACAAGATGAAAAAATAAAAAAAAAGAGACAAAAACAAATAAATAAACTACATAAAAAAAAGAAAAACTTCTAGCCATTCTAGAGATAATGTAGTCCCGACAACTATGCCAGTAATTAAACAGAGATATACTAATGACGACTGTGCAAACAGAGGATGCGAACACATCCTTTATTGAAGAAAAATCTGTCAAAGGTAGGAGCCCTCCAAAACAAGAGGTGAAGCGTGTTAATGGAGATCTGTTACCAACAAAAGCCACACAAATAAAAAAAAATGAAAGAAAACCACTTCTTTAACAATTAAGGAAATGTTTCAAATAACAATAATGCTATATGAATCTGTCATTGTAAATGTACAAAATAAATAAAAATATTAAAAAAGGTGGAAGGGTAAAAATAATAGACAACGACAAGAAGTAAGAATCTGGTGAATGACTTCATCAGAGGCCAGACATTCATGCAGATTCAAAAGTGGAATAGGTTTTCTGTAGAGGAAAAAGACTTGAAGGTCTGAATTTAATACCCTCTTTTGGCCTGAACCTAAACCGGAATGTATTGGAGAGAAAAACATTTATCCACAAAGAAGAAATTAAAGACAATCTCCAGAATAAAGTGTAAAAAGAAGGGATTAAAATCTTATCTCTTATAACATATTTGGAACAAAGGAGTGACTTTAACAAACGTGTGTTACAATGTAAACAAGGCAAATAGATGCGTGCACGTATCGCCATCTAGTGAGGGAAACACTAACAAAAGATTTGAAATTTTTTTCCCTAAAGATTTTTTAGGGTTTTTTTTATTTTCTTTTTGATTTTTTTATATAACATTTTTTTGATGTTTTTATAATTTTTATTATCAATTTTTTAATGTTTTATTATTTTTATTTTCATCATTTAGTTCAGAAAAAATGCAGGCGAGCCAATAAAAATGAAAGAGGGTGTGTGATGAGTATCAGAGTAACTAGCAGTGCAAAGGAGAGATTGAGAGTAAAATTTTATAAATACTTTAATTATTAATAATTAAAGTAGTGTACTGGGTAGCCGTTTAGTTTTAAATTAATATTTAAATTATTAATGGCTTTGACAATAGCAGAATGGTTGTTGGAGATATTTTTGTGCACACTAATTAAATTGCTTCTATTATTCTTTGTCTTTTTAGTTATTCTTACCTTTTTGTCTCTTTAGATATTCAATTGTAAATGTACAGTTTTTCGCGCCCCCCCCCCCTTCTCACTTTATAAGGTGCAAAATCATTTTGCTGTTACTTTTGCGAAAATGTATGAAAATAAAACGGAATTCAGTATATGATACATTATTATAATTTATAAAGAGCTAATTAACTTTACACAATTGCATGAAGCAAAATAAATTATTTGTCCTTATTTTTATTTATTTTTTTGAGCTAACTTTTATCAAAAGTAATTCTTCTCGGACTTCTGTTGGGTGAATGTTGCATCTCAGTGATGTACAGGTGGTAAATTTATATTTTCTGATGCCCCTGATGGTGTGTTGACTTTTAATGTGAATGGTTTAATAATAATTTAATATTCTTTTCCTTATTTATACATACTGAATTATAAATAATTAATTATTATAGTGTAATATTTTCATTATTATAGTCATGTTGCATGTTCTGATGTTTTATTTCTTAGCATCTTTCGCGTATAAATTATGGTACAATTTTTTTGCTCGTGTACGATTTCGGTCTTTTTGCTTTTTTGCCAATCTCATCCCTGAATATAGAATTTTATATCTATGTGTAAAATTCCAGATAGCATGTACACTTGCAGCAAGTGTGATTTTTCTTGATATTAGCTTGTCATGACAAACTTGAAGCAAACTTCCTGCAAAACATAAGCGACCAACCCACTTGTAAAACACGTTTGCTGTAAATTTTATACAGCACACTTACACACTACGACTTGGTATCTGGTTTTGATCTTTATCTCTGTTTAAAAAACAAAACATCCATTTTTTTAATAGCATCTTCTGGACCGTCCTTCTTTTTATTAATTCAATTAATCAATGATAATTTGTAAAACTAACTAGGTCTTTTTATAAAAGAAGAATTCACCATCTTTTTACTAAATATAGAACTCGCACTTTAAAGAAAACTATATATCGCCTTTTTCTTAATGTTGAAATTCTAACTTTCATAAACGAAATTAAACCTAAAAGCAGTCGATGTTTGTTGAAAAATAATAACTTCCATTTTTCCCATATTTTTAAAGGTAATTATTTTTGAACCTTAATTTCATAATTTATTCTACCAGCAAAACGTATTTATTAGCGAAAATCGCTCTCTCTCTCTCTCTCTTTGACTTCAAATCATATTCTTGACTCAAAAATTTTTTTAAAAAAATTAGCTCGTTTGCATTCTGCAGTCTTATTGTGAACTTGCCGTGTTATTGTTGCAAGATTGCTGTAAACTAAAATTGCGATATTGGTTGAATATTTTATATAAGATATTACTTCTAAGATAAATCGGTATATTAATACACGCACATAAACAATGATTGTGTAAATCCTCAAACTGTCTATAACACTATATTTTCCAGGTCCCTACAATATCAATAGACAAGTTTTACTGCATTTTACTAGCCATGTCGGGAAAACTGTTTCTGTGCGGTGTTTCCAAGACCTACTGAAGCAGTCGAATTTTAAGTACGCATAATAAGCACAATCTTATTCATATAAGTAACAAACTTTACACATGATAGGGTAAGGTTGCCGAATTAGGACGATTTGAATGCACAGTGATCGAGTAGTAATTTTAACAAAAAAACCCAGCGGGAGTGGTGTCTTCTAAACTTTCTCGTATACTCCTAACGAACGAAGAGAAAAAATAAACTAAAAGGTAATAAAACGAACAAAAGAACTACTAATGCAGTGGAGAAAAAAAAATAAGCGAAACGTCATGCCACGATTTCCGAAGGTCGTCCAACGCGGAAGTGGAATTAGAAGCCGGCGTGATTACCAATAGGGCTGGGTGTAAGATAAAGTAAAAGAAATTTGCAATTTGAACGCCTTTTTTTAACCGATTGACACAAATCTACCATTAAGGTAAGAAGGCCACATACTAAATATCATTTATCAAAATTTTTAAAGAAGTTATTGCGTTCAAAAGTATTTGATTATATAGGTGGTCAACCCTTTGATGGATTTGGTCCAACATTTGATAGAAACCTACATTCCCGATATTAAAAATGTGTACCAAATTTTATCCACCTAGCTATTTAAGTGTGTGAGTTATCTCAGTCTCATTAACACAGACAGACTTCCCGCGGACGGATTTTGTCCAAAATTTGGTAGAAAACCTACAGATTATGTGTAAAGATACATACCAAATTTCATCCCTGTAGCTTTAATAGTTTTTGAGTTATCGTGTTCACAGACAGACATAATTCCAAAATTGTGTTTTTCGGACTCGGGGAGGTCTAAAACGTGGAGATTCGTCAAAATCTCGAGTTCGAATTTTTTGACGATTACAATACTTTCTCTTTGTATACGAGAAAGTAAAAACAATAGAATTTTTTTTGTAGTTTATTTATCTTCAGAACAACGTAAGTTTTTATGAAGTACACTTTCAAAGTGGGGGGGGGGGAATAGATTGATTGAACATCGGTTTAATTAAGGAAACTGGTTGCTTTAAGGACAATTAAAGGAGAATATTTTATGATTTCCGAATTATGTTCTCTTTGAACCAAAATTTGATTTCTTTAATGTAGTCCCATTAATTTAAACTGTCTAATTTAGGCAACTTTTGGACAACAAAAAATATTCACCTAACCTGTTCTTCAAACTATTTTAATACGATTATTATAGTAAATTACCGCCGAACAAATTTCATCTTCGAGTATGTAGTAACATATTTAGCTACTTACGCTAAAACAGCTTAAGGACTATTTGTCTTTTGCTCAAATATTCATTTGGTGATATCTAAATCTAGACACTTGTTCACTAACTGTAACCACGTAACGATTTCTCTTAACCGGTTAAGGACATGACTCGAATTAATTCGTTTTGCATGCCGTAGGTTTGTCAGACAATTCAAAATAATTCGGTCTTTAAGAGGTTAAAAATGATTTCATACAGAACATTTACATCGTCGCAACATAATTGGACTATTTTATGGCCCAAGTATTTAATACCGGTACAGTCTAGGCGACCTAATATTATCGAACTATCCCATGATAAAAAAGAGGCTAAACACAGGAATAATAATATGAAGACGCCCTATAATAATATACCACACAAATACAATATATTTATTAGGATGCAATGCTGCTCCTAAATGAGTAATCAGCCGTAAAAAGTTTTAATTTTTCTTCTCTCCGTGTAAACGCGCATGCTCCAACCCTCTCAAAAGAGACCCAAGATCAATGGGAATGAGAAAATGACGCAGTGAGCATAAACTCAATAGACGTGGCGGGATGAAGCGCGACTCATCTACTGATTCTAAACATGCATATTTTACAGCGCACCCAAGGTCAGCTGCAAAGCTACGAATACTAGAACGCTCCGGAAAGTTACGTGATTGATGTGAGCAAAGAAGAATGAAGAGCGGTGTGACGTAATGAGCATGTACCCGCTGAACCAGGAAACGAGACGAAGTACGAATCACTGGCTTAGTTTAAACCAACGTTTTTTTACGTTGTATCTAGTATCAGATGGAAAGTTAAATATGCTGAAGTGAAGGACTGTTCTACATAAAATCCATTCTGCCGCTCGTCCGTAGCGACAAAGCAAACGCAATCGTGCTTCTGAAAGTTTTCGAGAGAAAAGAAATTGTAACACACAACTAGACAGTGTTTGATAAAAGAAAAACTGCTTACTGAAGCACTGCTTTACTTACTTAGATAAAGTTTACGTGTTAAATCTTTGATCGTGGAGTTAATCTTTTTTATTAATCTCTTTTGTTTCAGAGAATATATGTAATTCGAACTTTTTCTCTGGTCCCTTCAACTTCGAATTTTCCAAGTTTGACTGTATAACCTTACCGTTTTCATATTGCTTTTTTTTTATCCTGCGTTTTCGAAATGAACTTACGTTTCTATAAAAATTGAAAGGTTTTTTCCGACCCACATAAACTTAGGGGTCTATTCTGGTACCCCCCTTTGGGTTGGGTTCCAACGTTAACAACGGAGTTGAACATGTTTATTGTACCCGTACATAGTGTTTTCTAGTTCATGTTGTGGGTTTAGGCTAATGGCACCTTCAGGGTAATTTACCTTTCGCTTCGAGTTCAGCGTAGGAGATGTTGTTTTTAACTTGTCTGGGGTGGATAGAATTTAGAATCTGTCATTGTTTAAAGTTATTTGGTCTAGTTTTGAGAAATTTATTACAACTTTTGTATGAGGAGAAATGCCCTATCATCCTGCAGTTAATACAGAGGTGTTCGACATAACGTGCGGACGTTTGGCCCTTAACGGCAGATTTGCGGGTCTATTCTGGTACCCCGCACTCACTAGTCACTTTTTCCGCACGTTAACAACGGGAAAAGTGACGTCTCCCAACACAACCAGAATAGACCCCTTGTTATGCACGAGGCCTACATATGCGACAGATTTTCGGAATCGGGTGTCGAACCAGCAATATTAGATTCCGGAAACTTACCACCAGGCCACTGCCACCCTTTTTTAATTGCAAGAAAATCCATGCCAATACAAAGATGAAATTTGTCGTGGCATCATTGGTTTCTTCAATGGCGTCATTCCCATGTATAAGGTATCAAAATATGTTAAGGGGATTACAGCCTTTGTTGCTTCAAATCCCATAACTCCTATCATTCAAGTTCAAAATATGCTAAAATATAGCACATCTATCGCAATTATGCTTACACCTTACGTTCGTGGATATGGAAATTGGTAAGTGTGAAGCAAAAAAACTTGCTTTTTCACGCGATTGCTGCTCTTTAACCTGTTAGTTTATTTTGAAAATTCTTATTTTACGATGCAAATAATCTGGCGAGATTTAAATTGCATAAAATGATTCTAAATTTTCCATTTAATTTTACTTGCCGGTGGAAAAAACAGTTTAAATTCAAATAGTAAAATATTTTTCAATTTCATATTCTTTGAAATCATTAAGGAACTTTTTGTGAAATATATGGTTTAGAGTATTTAAAATGTTTATCATATCAAATGTAATATCGGAAGATGTCTTTTGACTTCTTTGTCTTGAAAACGGTGTTGTTTTCTTGTTTGATACTGAATATTCAAGTATCGGATGGGAATAGATATCAAGCTAATGCAAAGTTCTTTTATCGGCAAAAATAATTATGAGGAATTACAAATGCTGATGACAAAGTATGTATAAAAGTTTAGAACCATATATTAAGACTTTCCCTTTTAATACAACTAATTTAGCAAACAGATAAAAATGGGTTCTAAATCTGTGTTTGCAAATTCTTACTCGTTCCTGTTTTGAACATGCATTGATCGAAGATATATTTTTTAAGCCATAAAACAATTGTTTTGTTATTTAATAAAATAATTTATAATTAAAATTTTATCTTTTTAAATCGCGCCAATAATTTCGAATCCCAGAGTCAATAAAAAGACATGCCATAAAATACTTGTCTAGAATTTTTAGTTTCATGTAAAATCCTTGGATCGGAGCAAAAAATGCAATTTAGGGGTCTATTCTGGTACCCCCGGTTGGGGGGGGGGGCGCCACTTTTCCGGTATGTTAACAACGGAAAAAGTGGCGCCCCCAACCCCAACCGAGGGTACCAGAATAGACCCGCTAGATGAATCAGAAGTCATTCATCTTTATGAGAAAACCCTACCGTCTCCACTAACTATGATAATCTAAAATGCTAATTTTGCTGCTTTCGAGCTTGCAAAGGTTGAAAACGAGTCTTTATACAATATTTCAACTGATTATCAAACATTAAAACTTGTAAGATTGCAGTTATGCTCCGAATATTCCATGTTAAATAACTTTACGGTGCGTGTTGAAAAGTGATCTAGGGAGATGAATGTTTTAAAGAAACCTGAACTTTTGAAGTTTACCACGTCCCATAAAATGTACAGTTGACCCTACGTGTGGTAGAATATCGCGCACTTTGTGATGTCCCATTGACTTCTATAGTAATGGTATTCTTCTGAGGTACTAAATTAAATGTGCTCAATGATGTTCTCATGCTTGCTGAAAGGCTTGAGTTTAAAAGTTTTGCATACAATATTTTATACAATACTCGCAGTATATACAAGATAAATATAAGTCAGGAATGGGGACCTTTTTACTCTGAAAGGCTTCATTAAATTTCGGCAGAAGGACAGACGAGAGAACCTTAAGGGTTATTGTTCTCTAATTATTATTATTATACTAGAAAATCACCCGTCAAACCATGACGGGTGCAAATTGCCTCTTCATTCCAGAGATTTCACTTCAAATTTGACGTGTTTAAATAGATATATATGCGAAATAAATGTTTAACATTGATTGAAAACAAATAAAATAAACAGATGTTTTGACAGGAAATATTTTCTTTTATTTACATATTATTTGCATATTTCTTTATTAAAAAAACCTCTTGGTAAACAACATTCCGTGCGAAGTATTTTTCGTTGTTTAATAATTTTCCTTGTACTTCAGATGTCTTTGTGTAAATTTTAACGTGATTGGGAATCCTAGACCTTGAAAGTGCTACATAGAGCTGTCCATGTGAAAAGACAGGCTCATCGAGGTAAATTCCAACATGATCGAAAGTTTGCCCCTGCGATTTGTTGATAGTCATATCGTGTAAGCTGGAATAAACGGAAACTGGCGGCGGTTGAGAACGAATGGTAGATTCACGTCACTGGTGGCTAATTTAATTCTTGGCAAGAAAACATCGCCACGATTGCATTTGGATACAATTTTGGCGTCTAAACTATATCGCGCACATGATATACCACTGACGTAATTTACTGCTTTCTATTAAAAAACGGAAATTAATTTCAGCTATAGAATTAATATAATTTAAAATTTCTCTGGAACTATTGATCATAGCGAGATAAATTTTATATCCATCGATAGAAAATCTTATTTCACTATTTTAGAGCTATTCAATTTGAAATTAGAACAATTACTCTTTTAAATTTAAAATTACTGAAATTTAGGTTCTCTAACAATGAAACAATGCTGTTTAACGTCTCGCAATGGTATGGCGCGAGTTTTATTGTTGGTGACGTCAGAGCGTTACCGGAGGATCTAGGCTATTATATTGGTAATTGCAGACAATTATATATTTTAATGTGAATAACTGATAAGACCGCATAAGAAACTAAAGCACGCCATGTGTGTCCTTAACCTACAACGTGTCTGACACGTGCATCGAATTACATAATTTTTGCTATTTAAATCTAATTATAAGCCAATTTAACAATTTTAAATACAAAAACCACCTGGACATGCTTAAATGTCTCAAGTATCCTTTACCATGTTAGATAGATTAAAATAATAATAAATATCCCAAATAGGGTAGTGTCACCTAATTAGTACGTTTAATAAATTCGCAGGTCAAGGGGTTTAGGCTGCAGGCTTCTCATCGCTGATATATGCATGAAATGTTATAATAAAACTTGGGAAAGGGACCGAAGGAATGTTCCTTGGGCTTAGCCAATGGAACGTTAGTGTAGCATGATGAAAACTTGTTTTTGTAAGGTTAGTTAGCGAAATATCGAGTGTGAGAACTTGGTTCGTCATGAAACCTTAATCTGTAATATCTTGTGGTTGAAAAATCTCATTACCATCAGCACAGCGTGGGTATGTCTGGCTTTTGCTCTATTACACCCTTTTTACAGAACGTTTGTTAATTAATGAAGGATTTCCATCAGATACTTTAGCTTCTTTGTCACGCACAGTTGTGCAGCGAATATTCCAACTCTGCAACGATGCTAAGGGGTCTATTCTGGTAACCCCGTTTGGGTTGGGTTCCGTTGTTAACGTGCGGAACCCAACCCAACCGGGGGTACCAGAATAGACCCCAAGAGTCTTGTGAGAGATGCCCTCATAGTATTAACTCCTCTGGGAACATATGGCACAGGCAATAAGTATTCTTAAATGCATAACTAGTAATTGTGTGAACAATAGACCTCGCTACTAACCCGACTTTTTGATATTGAACACAATTTCTTAGTTTTTTATTGTTTTGGAATGTTTTATGTCTGGTATATCATTTCCAGAATATTTACTTTAATGCCATGAAAACAGACTAATATTTTGAAAAATGTTTTGTCTGTTCAAATAGTGTATGTAAAGTAATTTAGTATGCAATGTAGTGTTAAATATTCACTCGATTGCGGGGAGATGTCGCATTCTTTTCTATAGGAATGGGTTCGTCGTCGAGTGCTAAATTAAAATTGCTCAAAGATGTTCTTATGCGTGTTTAAAAGTTTGAGTCTAAAATTTCTGCAGACATTTTCCTTAATAAAGTCTTATGTACACTTTGGTTGCTTTTTCTGTAGAAAGTTTTTAAATATTTCTGATTCAAGAAATTCCGTTTTCTCAGCAAATTGCTGATTTTCCATTCTTTTTCACTTCTTGTTAAATCTCTATTAGTAATAAAAGCGAATGTGTGTGTTGACGCTGTACAGGGCAGACCATTTGACTTGGTTATCTAATTTGGCGCAAATATACTTTGAAGGCTGCGAATGATTGACTTTTCCGAAATTTTAATTATAATTTTTTTAAAGCAAAATTTTGGCGTTAAATTTAGGAAATATCAGACCAAAGTAATTTATACACTGCTTTAAAATTCAAATGATCTCTTCAGTGATACCGATTTAGTTGCTCAATTTTTCCCTACTTTCAGCAAATTTTTAAAAATATTTTTATGCATAGTTTGCAACAACCGTTGTTCAAACGGTCTTCATTATTTACACAAATATTTGAGTATTTCTCTTCCATTGTTGAAATTAAGGAATGAAGAGGACGCCAATTTTTTCTTATTCTTTGGCAATATCATAATGATTGTTTTTATTTTTCTGAAATCTGTGAACAAAGTTTGTAGATACAATCAAACCCCGTTGTAACGAACCCTCAACGGACCGACTCAGAAGTTCGTTTTAACCGAGGTTCGTTGTATCCGTATTTGCAAAAAAAAATGCCCTAACATGCTAAGATACTACTTCTACAATAAACTTTTTAATAACATAATATTTTCATTAGTAATTAGGGACAAATAAAGTATTAAATAATTCGCTTGCCAACGTTAGCCATGGTCACTGCAAAGTTCACAGAATGATAAGGAATTAAACTGAAATGGCGGAGAAAACACATGATTGCTCCTAGGTCGTCTGACCAGAAAGTCCTCCCCCTTCCGTGGTTGACACCAGGCCAGGTGTCCACAGGGGGAGGAGGGGTGATAGAAACTGTAAGAAGCCACGCCTATTGTTCCTTTTTCCTTTTTATGGGGGTTAGCAGCGACTATAACAAAGGTACAATAGGCGAGGAATGTGGTCTCTGAACCAGAGTATTTCATGCAAAAGGGGTAACTTTTGTAGAAGTTGGGTTGACTTGAGCACAATTAGTAAAGAATGTCCCTTTGGGCAAGTGAAAAGTTTGAAGTTTTAGAAATTTTCAGTTCGCTATAACCGAGTCTCTAGCGTTTGCTATTCGTTGTAAACGCATGAAAATACATTATTAACATTGGGCTTCCGTTGGGACCATGTAAAAGGTTCGCTGTAACCGAGGGTTCGTTATATCCCGGGTTCGCTATATCGCGGTTTGACTGTATTAACTATATTAGGAGATGTATTCTGTAAGCTCAGAAATTATAATTGTTATTTAATTCTTTTTAACAGCATGTTTTATGTCGTCTAACACGAGACTTAAAACGCGCCGCAGCATTTTAATGCTGGAATTAACTGCATATTTTGCATGAGAAAATGAAGTTGGTGCTGACAACATGCAATTAGGGACTCCATTAAGCAAAAAAAAAAAAAAAAAAACGGGTGCAAGTTTATTAATATAACACGGCTTAAATATCTATCGCAATCTGAAATTTAAAGTTACTCTGTTACGAGATCAGTGTATATCAAATTATGCATAAGAGATTGAATTGAAATGAGACACAATCGGTATTCGTGGTGATCAAGCTGGGCGCCAAAGGCACCTAGCACACAGTAACTGTAAATACAAAAGAAAAAAAAGACAGGGGCTGTCTTTTCAAACAGCCGCTGATGTTAAAGGCGTAGGACGACTTTACTCGTCTCTTTTGTTTCTCGCAAGTTTTTAAGTTTAAATAAGTTTTTTTGTAACTTGTGTTGTTACCCTTTATCTCTAAAATAAGACATTAGTTTTGTTCTCAACATATGTAGTTATCGAGATATAGAGGATCTCCCATACCAAGTTTTGTGGCGTTTTGGCGTGTGAATCAATTTCCTTCCTGAGACCCCAATGGGAGGAACGTATAGTCCTATGTTAAAATATACAAAATTCTTAGTCTTTGGTTTAATTCGCATTTTTTTGTGATTTTGTCTTCCTTAGCTTCATTATTTCGCTGCTTCATTTGATATTTTTTCGCGAGATGTGCAGGATCGAATTCATTTCTTTCTTTTGAGCATTTTTAATATACATATTTTTTAAGTTAAAGAAAGTAGTTTAAAATCTGAAACTCATATCGGTCGTTGTTTCAATAAATTTTATTCTATACCCGTATCTTAACATTCATACTTTCTGAAGTTCTTTCAAATCCTGGATTTTATTGTTGCTATCCGAAATACCTTTCCAATCATTTGGGCGGGCGGGGGGAGGGGGGTTGTGCTGGGCCAGAAATGCAGATATTTAAGTTAGCTCAAAATAAAGAGATAAATATCAATTTTTACTTAATTTTCCATAACTTCCCTTGCTTTAATATCTTAAATACTTTTGGAAATTGAAAATGGTACAGTTGACCTTGAAAACGGCCTTAGAATGTGCAAATACCATGCCGTTACCATTCGCTGTTTCGTAACGTTCTTTTGACAGACGGTTTTTGTTTTGTTATAGGGTGTGCTTTTTGGGGAAAGAACAATACAGTTGAATGAATCTATTACTTTAATTTTCCCTTGCTGTTTTAATTTCATATTTTACAGAAATATAACTTACAAATTATTACAAATAAGGGCTAATATTTTCTGTGAGGTGAAATATTAAAGTTTGTTGCCAATTGCATCTAAAATCATATTTCTAACGTTCAATGCAATGCCTTGTGAATGACTTTGATTCTTCATCCTCTAAACAGAGCCGCAATTCCTTTTTTAAATGTGTTGAATATTCCAGTATCTGTTGGAGCAAGAAAGAAACAGAACATTAGACAGAAAAAGAAAATTAATCCAAAATTCTGCTTCACTAAAACCTCTTTAGAACGTCGTTCGAGGGATCGCTGTCTGAAGAGAACGACGTACAATGAAACTTTGGTTCAAAATTGCGATAAATTACTTACTTTTGCTGCAAAATATTACAAAGGTTCTTTAAAGAAAGTAACGCTTCATAATTTCGGAATATTATTAGGATGATGATTTCGGATTATATAAAAGCAATCCCAAAAATTCCATCTTTTTTTAAATATTTGAATACGTAACGATATTTGCGACCAAATGAAGGCATTTCTTCTTGAACTTTTATCGTAGAATACACAACAAAATGCAATTCTTATATTGGATATGTTGCAATATTTTAGATATTTTTATACAATTGATGGAAATTGGAATGATTGTCTTTATTGCAACAGTCATTTTGAGTTTTTATTTCGTTTTAGGAAAGTTTGTTAGAAAATGCCAACATTTTATTGAAAAAAAAATTCTGTTTCGATGGCCGTGACGTTCGATTTTGGATTCTAATTAAATTAATGCGATCTGAATTTATGTACTAAGATATTTGTTTTTTTCAATAGTTTTAAGCCACACATTATCAAATACTTGTGTCGTTGTTAACCTTTTTGTTTCTAACGCCGGTAGCCACAAAGCAACTCGCATATAGCCGGCGGCATTCATTCGAACACTAATTAATTAATCTTTATATTATAAAATGTATATTAATTGCTTTAATTATAATTGATTATGTAGAAATTATGAATATATTGTTTTAAAGAAAAACCTCTCCTTTCAAGAGCATGTCGAGGTGACGTTGTTAAGGCGTAGGAAGTAAACCCAAACACTAAAGGCTGTCCACGCGCAATGTGTATACTTTTGGCACGACGACTGATTCAATGGCGGCGCTACAGCGAAGCAAACCGCGCCGTAGCGAAAGGGTTAAGATTTTTTAAACATTTAAATGAATAGGAATCGATGTATTCCAAGGCGAAATGGCGTACTGACGAGAACGACGTTATAAAGAGGTTTGACCGTATTAGCAAAAGCAGTCTTGAGCAATAAAAATGTTAATGAAAACGTTACAAAATTTCACTTGGAAGACAGAAAAAAAGCATGAAATTTATGTAACATTAAAGACGCATTTTTCACCTTTTAGATTCTTTATATCTATACCTCAGACGTATACTATCGTAACTCCAGTTTTTCTGATTTTGATATTTTTATGGTATTTACATTATTCGAACCTCATCTTTGGATAATGAATAGGAATAAAGTGTGGTAGTTGTAGTTCGTGGTGGTGGGGAAATAGACAGCTCTCAAAAAATACAGCATGCGATATATTGTGCTCTAAAACTTCTTTTGATTATCCTATAAAATGTTATTACTTACGATAGTTTACGTCTGACGTACAGATATATAGCAATAGCGTCGGGCATATTTTTGAAAGTGATCAAATCGAAAGAAAAAGGAAAATGATTTAAGGTGTTCTCGTTGTCTTAAAATATCATCTCTGCAACAAGAAAAGTCTCGCATATCAATATATACTGCACATATATTGCTATGCTCAATTATCCCTGTTGGAGAAGTTTTAGTATAACAAGAATACCTCACTATTTTTTTCTTCCTTGTGATATATCGTCTGTGTTTAAAGCAAAAATCCAAAACTACAGTTTTCATATTTTCTACTTAAACTTTTGAGTCTTTAAAAAAATGGAAATTATTTTACAGATATCTAAATCCTACAGTAGATTTTCCGTGTTACGAAAAGTATCTCAGCCTAAAAATATTGTTAAATGAAAAGCATTGGTTTAGACGCTTGTTTTGCTGATTGTTGAGCTCGAAAAGTCTGCATTTCTTTTGTGAATGTTCATTCAGCTCATTGTGAACTCTCGCAATGAGTTTTAGAGTGTTCACATTTAAAGATGAATAAATTTAAAACTGCTGTCTAAATTTTCATGAAAAATGTAAAGCTCAAATGTTATTCAGATGCGTGCTGAAAGGCGGTACAGTGGAAGTGAGTATTTATAATGTTTTGATGAGTATTTTTACGTATAAATCTGACACTTTAGGAAGTGCGCATTTAATAATTTGCCATACGATACATAGTTGGGTATTATGCACTATCTTTTGTCTCGTTTACCTTTATGGTAATGGGATTGATTCGAGTGCTAGATTAAACTTGCTCAAAGATACTCTCATTCTTTTTTTAGAAGTTTGAGTCTAAAATTTCTGCATACATTATCTCTAGGAAAATTACTATATTTTATAAAATTTTTCTCAAATGTTGGTAAATCGCGAAGAAAAAATAAAGCAAGAAATGACCAATGGAAGGGTAAGATGACATAATAAAATCAATGAAAAGACCGTTTACAAACTTTCAGGGGCAAATAAGGCATACAAAAGCGAGTCATTTTTACCTTGAAGCATGGAGTCGCAAACGCATAGTGTGACCGTACAGGTAGCTAGCTCAATGTCGGTGAAAAAGGATGCGTCATATTAACTATATAGATCTGGTTTAATGGAATACAAAATTACAATAGCACAACACAAGTCGTACCCAGCATGACGGATACAATGGTGCTGTTCGGCAACGGATTCCGAGACTACCACTTTTGGACGATTTTACACCGGAAAGGGGTGTCGGGCAATGAGTCGTATGAGCGCACTTCCGGAGTTCTTTGTTAGATCACTGTCAGTAAAATGTAAACATCACCCTTCCATTCTTCACTTCCCCCCATTTTGATGAAAATAACTCCGCCGGCGCATGCGCTAAAGCGCGGAGGGTTTTCCGAATCCGTTACTGAACAATAATTAGGACGCAGTATCAACAAAAAAAACCTTTGGAGTACTTGACGTAAGTGCTCAAAGGACTTATCGCCTTATTTATGCAACACTACTGCTGTGCTATTGTAATTTTGTGTGCCATTAAACATGTGCTGCGCAATTGTTGTGTTGCGATGGTGTATCCTTCTGTTTTACTTATTCACTGACACTGAGATCCCTGCGTCGCTCTTTGCGTTTGCGACTTCATGTTCTATTGTAAAAATAACTTGTTTACATATACCTGCTTTACTCTTAAAATTTATAAACTACATTTTGGGACACCCTGTATAATCCGTACATGTAAATAAAGCAGTGGCGTAGAGAATATAAGTGGCGCCCGGGGAAAAATTAGTTTTCGCCCCAATCATAAAAAGCGTCTTAACAAGAGCAAAGAGCGCCTGGGGTATTGTGATAATTTTTTGCCCCCTAATTATATTTGACTTAAAGTGCCATAATTATGGCACTTCATCTCCATGGCGCCCCTTAAGAATGGTGCCTGGGGCATCTATACCCCGTCTCTACGTCACTGATGGCAACGGCGAAATTGAACATCGCTTACTTACTTGCTTGACTGACGCACTCTTCTTTGGTTTTTGCACCCATAGTTTCGGTCGTTCTGTCCTCGTCACACTTGTCGCACTCGTGCTTCCCATAGTGCTCTTGATAGTAGCCAATGTTGCACAAACTGCAGTTGATGCTGTTGGGTTCGCTGTAATAGCCAGGGAGGCACGGGACTATGTGGGAAAAAGATGAACTCGACACTTAATTTGTTCGTTGATGAAGACTACTTTTCAGTGCATTGGATGAGTAAAAGTGTACTTACAGCAGCGTTTGTAGTGCGATTTGACTAAATGGAAGCCACCTCGGCATGTTATTAGATGGTGCGTGTCGAAAGTTTTCATGTCCGCTTTTACACGTCCCATTGGGTTTTCATACATTTTCAGAAACTCGGTCTGCAGTATTCTTTCGGCCTGTAGAGATTTTTAAATTAGAAGCATATTATGAATTATACATTATATACAGTGTGATGCAAAAAGGTTCCGAGGAACTCGAAGGGTAGATCAGCCATATCAAATCGATTCAAAAATTGATCCTTTTTCGCTTTTGGTCGATTATGTCTAGAATTCCTTACAGTGGCGAATCCAGGATTCGGGTCTGAGGTGGGGGGTGCTGAGGTCATAAAAATTTTGTATCGTAGTGACGAATGTCAAACCTCATGGCTTATGTAAACCAAAACACTTTAACTTTACAGGCTTTCCTCTCCTGACAATAAGAATAATAAAGAACACTACAGTACTTTCGATAATTTAATAAAAAATACACTGAAATACCTGGCCAAAAAATGTTTTCGACCGCGCCAACGCTACAAGTGCAAGTGGAATGACTAGAAAAGTAAGAAAATTTTCGAGCCTGTCAAGTCAGAAAGCAATGTTATCACGATTCTATTACTATTCTTTTAAAATGAAAATTAAGATCAAACAATTGTAGTGATTTTAAATTAAATCAAGAATTTTGGTTTAGCTCTGGGGGAGGGGCTGCAGCCCGATAGCCCCTCCCCTGGATTCGCTACCGATTCCTTAGCATATTTTAATGTAATTATGCGAGTACATTAATCAATAATAGAAAAAAAATGCCACTTTTATGGTACACACGCATGATCGTGCGTAGAATAATCTGTGCAGGAAAGTCTCAAACAGGCGTAACAATTTCGAGCAAAAAATGGGTTAATCGGGGCACGCTCCCCTCTCGTTCTTATACAGCTTTCACAACGTGAATTCAAACAAAACGATGCAATTTACGAGTCCCTTTGGGCAGTCTGTCTCACTCTTCCATCAATGCTGTTTCCTTCCTGGACGGTACTGGGATGGGAAGTTGCGATTGCCTTCCCAAGAATGTCTCAAATATGTTCTGTCGGATTTGTGGAAACCTGGTTGGGCAATACATCTAGGGAACATTCTCTTTTACCGAAAATGTATTGACTAAAAGAACCCTTTGTCAATGAAACTGAAATCATGGTCAAATGATGTCGCGCTGAACCCATGGGAAAGTTAATATAAGGGTCCAAGGTCTCGCCCTCGCATTACCCAGAAGCAGACAGTCTCTTCGAAGTCGTCAAACCTGAGCAGCCATAGTCGTCTCTTTCCTCGGATGTTGGAGGGTACCTGGCTCTCTCCATGGGAATGTACGTCAAGAATCGGTGGTTAGACTGGGCCTGGAAACTGCTGGATTTGTGGAAACCTTGTTGGGCAATCCATCTAGGGAATATCCTCTTGCCGAAAATGTATTTACTAAAAGAACCCTTTGTCCATGAAAATGAAATTAAGGTCAAATGATGTCGCCCTGAATCCATGAAAAGGTTGACATAAGGGTCCAAGGTCTCACCCCTGCAATACCAGACAGCAGTCGGACAGCCTCTTCGAAAGACGTGG
>BGPR01015178.1:0-37324 GCA_013235015.1 Araneus ventricosus
TGGATGATCTTCTGTTGTAATTTTGTTGTTGATTAGTAGGAAAATTGATAAGCCGTCTATAGGAAGAGATGGCGGATGAATTTAAACACATTCTGTTTTTTTCTGCGTCGACATTGAGTTAACATGTAAGCTTTCCAACCATTTTTGCAAGAGGTTCATCTGAGGCTATCTCATGTGCCAGGGTGCAGTTTGTGCTGAATCCACGCTGAGAATCGTCTGTATCTCTCTGAGATAAGACACGATGCTACGTTTAGTAATAAATTCTGACATTTCATTTTAAAATAGTGAGCTAAAATTAGCTGAAACTCAAAACAAGAAGAAAGCAATCATTTGCAACTTTTATATCTTAAACATCCAATATTTAAACAGAACTTTTTTTAAAAAATTTAAATATTTCAAACATGTGTTTAAGCAACATTTATTAATATAGATTGTATTTCACTTTTAAGACTGAAAAGTGTAAGTAAAAAAATACAGAAACGTTAAAGCTTATTGTAAGAAAACTTAGCAAATGGATACCAATGAAACAGAAAAATAAATACCTACCTTGAAATTTTCTTTAGCTGTAACATAGAGAAACAGGAATGAAAATCTATATAAACAAGAATGCACTTTTAAAAGAGAGAAAAACATGAGTAACTGAGCTCAACTGCAGAAATAATTATCAATCCGCTTTATATAACAGAAAGCGAAGAGATATTTTAAACAGCTTGTATTATCGCTTAGAATCATACAGGGAAGATTATTTGCATGAATTATTTGGAAGAACTCAGAGCGAAATACTGTACATACTCATAATAAATTGAGTCTGTAGTGAGGTCGATTGATAAAGGAAGAGCTTTGATGGTGGGGACACAGATCTTCCTGTTAGAGGAATTGGAAACGAATGTCCAGTTTTACAGATCCTAAACTGCTCTTGAAGCTATCGCATGTCGCCTTTGTAGATCATAATTAAAGAGCTCAGTGGGTGAACATGTTAAGTGACGTATTTGAAAAAAATTCTGATGATTAAGCAAAATAACATGTTGAAGTCTAGTTTAAATATAGGAAGTTCATTAAATCTGTTAAGTAAAAAAAAGGAAGTTTTCAGTGGATGAACATGTTAAATGCACGGTTTCCTGATGTTTCGTGTGGAAGACCATTTTAAGGGCGCTTAACATCTTCTTCCATAAGAAACCTGTTAAATTAGAATAAAATAACATGTCCTTCGGTTGAAGCCGAATCGTTTTCAGCTCGGGAAATAATATTAATGCAAACGAAAATATTGACAAGACAATTTGAAAATGGAATTCGTTTGCTTTTAAATGAAGTTTTCGCAGTAATTGTGTTACAAATATTCTATCTGGTTATCATTGCGAGTCTTTTATTATGCTGAACTGCATCGCGTCAAAAAGAAAAGAGGAATTATCCGGCAAGATAAAGATAATTTGAAGCTCGTAATTTTTTTTTTCAATAGTGGTTTATTCTATCATTGCCGATTTTATTGTTTATATGAAGTTGTACCAGTAAAACATTTTTTTTTACTTTAAAATCTTTTCACTGAACACTTAAATTAGCTTGCTTAGCTGTTATAACTTTTGAGTTTTTGCTTTTTGTTTCACACACTTTTTTTTAAGTTGTCTTGTTTCAAGTAAAGTTTTGTTTTACTAAAATCTTAAATACCTTTATGATATTCATTTTCATGCTCCCTAGACACTGATAAGAAAGCTTTCAAGAAAGAGTTACGAAAATCACGAAATTCTTCAGGGCAAAAAATTATTGAACAGAGAACTTCGTTTAATGAGAAATATTTTTTATGAAAGTTAATCGAGTTAAAAGATAATAATATTAAATATGTTTTGAAAAATCATTTTTGAAAAAATTGCAGACTTATTATAGCGGTAAAAAGTAGAATTCCTTTTTTTATTATTTTCTATCTTTTATGCTTTTAACTATAATTTATTATTATAAATGTTAAGAATTTTTTTACAATTTTTCTTAAATAATGAAACGAAAATTTAGTAATGTTAAGCAATCGATTGGTAACAGATTTCTGAAAATATTAAAATAGTGTATTGACATCAAGAACACACATTTGTACAAAATTCAAAACACATTTGTACGCGAATGAAAAGATAATTTATGAACTTCATTTTCACAAACGTGAAAGAAACCAAGTTAAATGGAACAGAAAAGATATGATGATAATGTTTGCGAATAACAAAGAGTTGAGAAAAAGGTCTTCGGACAACCGATGTATTATTATGACAATAATGGAAGAATATTATTTTGAAAAAATGCGATAAAAATATACGTAACTACGTTTTTGAGAGAAAGAAATATATAAACTCACAACAAGCTCCATTTTATTCTTTTCATAATTTATGCTTAAGAAATGGAAGCAAATTGTGATGATTTTATTCCACCCTTCGAGAATCGTCACATATATAGGGTCGACTGATATAATGCTTACTATGATAAGAATCTTACCTCTAGTATTACACACCTAAAAAACTTGTTTGCCGCAGAAATATTTATGATAATGAAAGTTCTGATCATTTGAACCCTCGCATTGCCATGGATGGGAATACTGCTCAATTACCTCAAAACCTATATATTATTTTGTGACCTTTTAACGCTGCTCCAATATCTAATTTTCTTACATTTCTTGTTCAACGTGTTGAAAATATGTACAGTTTCATATTCACACAATTTTGATTATCTTTATTACACCTATCTTGAACAACTGATACTGCAGCGAAGAAAATTGCAGAAATTGCTAAGAACAAAAGTTTCCTTTTCTTAAAAAATATTTTTAATGAATCATTAATTCAAAAGGAAACAGCAAAAGCATTTACACCCTTCAATTATTTTGAGGTCCATTTTTATCATTTTCCAAATTTTCATATTATTTTGTGATCTTTGTGTTTTTGATATTTCAACATCCAATTCTCTTGATTTTTCTTGTTCAGTTTGTGATGAAAATAGATCAAGTTTTAGAGTTATAAAATTTTGCTAATTCTTTATTGTGCATATGTATTTAATTTACCTCTAGTCATCATATAGCGTTGCGTTGATGAAGAAAGACACATGCGCTTAACATGTTCTTCCACTACTAAGCACAAAAGTGTTTTGTCTTTCCAATGGAAGAGCATCTTAAGTTCAAAAGAAGATTAAATTTCCCTATGAGTAAAAGAGCTATGGCCATTTCAATAAACATTAAAGAAATTTAAATGCTTTCTCGTCGCTAAAGTACCGGAACAACAAAAATTGAGAGGAAAAACAAAAAATAATGTAACTTCTAAACTTTAAAGCTCCTTTTCTCAAATTCTCTTAATTGTCACTTAACATGTCCAGTCGCTCAGCTCTTCAATTTCGAGGGGTAGTTCTAGTAGTAGGGTTTGTTCTCATTCAAAGATTTTTTTCATTTAATCAAATCTTGATAACTATTGTCAATTATTTCTCTGCCAATTGAATATCTACAATAGATATAATTGACGCAGACAATTTGATAATTATTGGCGTCTTTTTGAAGTGTAGTGAAAAATGTCAACTTAAGTACGGCGTATTAGTTTTATTTAGTTTTGAGCATTCAAAGAACCCTGACTGGACGAAGATGTCAAATGGAAATTAAATCTAAAGTTAAGTTGTCCTTTCTAATTAAAATTTCATTGCTAGTAAATAAATACGGAAATGCATTTTGAATCTCTTGCGTTTGCCGGATTTAGTTGAAAATGAATAAAAAAATCTTATTGTCAATTTTGTAACTAAATTACCTAACAATTTTCATTTATTTAAATTCTTTATCGCCTAGCAAGATTGGGAGACTCTGAGTCTTCTGCTGGATTTGGCACAATTGGCTGGATTCCGTATGAATTATTATTTTGTTCTGATATGAGGGAACATCAAAATGTAAGACAAGTTGGGGGGGGGAAGACTTTTATAGATGTGTTCACAAGCGTCTGCCATTCTAATTTTTTTATTCTCAAAATTAAGAATTCGTTCAACTTATTTAGTTTTTTGTCGTTTATTTCTATTTTTGAAGCAAAATTATTTTCTTTTTATGGACATTGAATATTTTTTGATTTCTTTTTAAATGAAAAAAGAATAAATGAACAGAAAGAAAGTAAGTAATAAAAATAATAAAGTTTAGTAAAATTGAAAATAAAAGGTGAAATTATAATTTGATCTGTTCTTAAGGACGACAACTTCAGCCCGAGCAGTTGCGCTATCGCTTACATTTATCACCAGCATATTCGATATTCGAAGAGAAAAAAATTAAGTTAGAACAAAACAACTGCAGTAAAGATATTTAAATTCAAAATAACTGACGACGAAATAACTTGAATATTATACAGGCTGCCCACTAAAGTCCTACACCCCCTCCCCTCTTAACTTCAGAACGACTGCAGCTATAGTCATAAAAGTGCAGTCTCAGTATAGTAAGGTGTGTTTGCGCTAGTCCGTGAGACCGTTTACAGCGCCATCTGGTGACAAACTGTGGAAATATCACGAAAACGAAACGATATAGAGGAAAAGTCAATTAAGTAGTTATAGAGCATCAGTGATTTAGTACAATAAAACACTTATGGACATTAATACTGATAATAGAACACAACACATAATTGTTTGTTCGCGATTTCAGAAAATGAGAAGTCACGAAACGTAGACGAAAGGATAAACTGTTATCTTTCTGACAAAAATGAGCGGAATGGACTTTTCCAGATGGTTTTTTCACAAAGAGCTGTTTCTGCGACCTCCCACAAACATTGCAGGATGTCAACTCCCACAAACATTTACTGATTTACTAATAAGTCTGCAAAGTGAAATTGAAAGACTGGTCCAAATGTATAAGGAAATTGCCGAGAACAGATTCATCACCGAAGATGAAGGTATTTTCTGATAATTTGATTTTTTCCCCTCTCTCTAACACGTTTCATCACCTATCAGTGTTGGAAAACGAGAACAAAGAAATGCGCGTTTTAAGTTTTCTATTTCCAGTATAAATATCCACAAATTATTTTTGTACAAATTCGGTGATGCTTTGTAGCTTTTTAATATACATTTTTTCTTATGATATGCTCATTTCGAGTTAGGAACGCTAATTAAATAGTTTGCAGCCAGGTGGCGTGGCAATCGGTTATCATCGCTTACTGCATAATCACTTAACTGTTACTAGACACCCACTATTGCGACAATAACTTCAGTTATCCGAAGTTAAGGAGGGAGTAAAGGGCTCTAATGGGTAATCTGTATATTTCCTATGCAATAATATGTTCCAAAAATTTGTATAACAGATCCAACAATCAAATACATGATAAACAAAGACGTCACTCCAAGTCATATTTCTTACCAAAGATTGTTTATTCTCATTTATTCTGTACTTATATTGAAGCTTCCTACAAAAAGAAATGAAAGGCTTTAGCATTAAATTATTAGAAAAAATGATTATAATTAAAAAAAAGATTTTCTAACATTATAGGTTTACTGCAGTCAGGATTGATGTCAACAGTCATTTATAAATAAACTAGTAAAACTATATGTATGCAGATATAAACACATTACAAACGTATTTAAATACATTTTCTACTGAAATCCATGAAAACTGAGAGATTTCGAGCAAACTTATAAAAATATGTTTCTGGTTTCCTTCTATTCGAATAAATTTTAATTGAAATTTAAAGAAGGAAAAAAAATTAAATTTAAAATTTTTATTTTCGTTAATACAAGAGTTTTACCAGAAATTTTAAAAAATGAAAGCATTTGTGTGAGCAGCAAACTATTCAGTAAGCATATTATTTTGTTTGTGTTGTAAGCCGCATCGTTTCAACCCATAAATGTTGCGATTTTTTCAATTGCTTAAAATGAAATTCAGAGGTAAGAGAATAAAACTGCATATTATAAAAGCAAATCGTAAATTTAACAGGTTCTTATTCAAAGTACAGATTTTGAAGGGAAGTTTGATTTTTAATATTTTTTTAAAGATTTCAATGGAAGTGACGAAGCAGCATATTCGACATACACTCATGTCCATAAATTAAAGATAATGAAGTTCAGGCAAAGAAAGAGACAGAAGCAAAACACATTTGACTTATTTGTAAAGTCTATTTCTTAAACAAAAGGTAAAGAGCAAAACAGATGCTATATGTTTGACATAATTAATAAAAATTTGCGATTTTTACTCCCTGGAGCAAATTTCAAAAAAGAACCTATTTACAAAAAACAGTATAACATGGTTAGTATGATGGTTAATACGGAGTATGTCTCCCGGACGATGCAATACAGGCCTTACAACGCCTAGGCATGCTGAGTATCAAATTATCAATCTGATCTTGGGGAACATTACACCACTCATCAAGCAATGCCCTCCGAAGTTCCGGTAGACAGGTGGGAGGGGGTTGACGGGCTGCAATTCGTCGGCCAAGCATATCCCACGCATGCTCTATTGGATTCAAGTCCGGTGAGTATGCTGGTCAATCCATACGGGTGATATCCTCCGATTGAAGGCATTCGTCTACAATGTTTGCACGGTGAGGACGGGCGTTGTCATCCATAAACAGAAATTCAGCACCCATGGCGCCCCGAAACAAACGTACATGTTGTTCCAGAATGACATCCCGATAGATGTGGCCTGTCATCGTTACACTCTGAACATGCAGGTCAGTTCTGGAACCAAGAATAATTCCTCCCCAAACGAGCCATCCTGCACCACCGTAACGGTGTCGTTCAATGGTGTTCTCTTGGTGGTAACGGGTACCTGGCGCTCTCCATATGGAGGTCCGGCGAAAATCAGACTGCAAACTAAACCTGGACTCGTCGGAAAACATCACACAAGACCACTGTTGCGGTGTCCACAATGCATACTCTCTACTCCAGGCTAATCGCAGGCGACAGTGAGTTGCGGTAAGTGGAACACATCTGACAGGCCTACGAGCATATAGACCAATGTGCCCTAAGCGTCTGTACACGGTCTGCCTTGAAACTGTCGTACCGGTAGCTGAAGAGACCTGACGAGACAGGTCTGATGCTGTGCTCCGTCTGTTTCTTTTGGCAGTAACTGCCAAATACCGGTTCTCATTCGGCGTTGTAACTCGGGGGCGACCTGTGCTGTAACATCTACTCACATTACCATCATCTTGGAATCGTTGCCAAAGCCTGGAGATGACACTCTGGGCGATTCCAAGTTCCTCTGATACTTCCAGCTGGGTACGTCCACATTCCAGGCGTCCGATAATTCTACCACGTAAAAAATCATTCAAATGCTTCCTTTGTGCCATAACTATGCGGTTATTGCACTGAAAGGCTTTTAAAGCGCTTGTGAACAATTTTACTTCTTTGCCACCATTCCTTATATACCCCTCTCTTACACTCTTGTCATTATGACGTACTATCCGCGCCATCTAGTGGTTTCCTGTAATTTGCATATTCTTCTTCAAGATGTGTGTGATAATTCTACAGGTGAAATTTTTATTTTAGAGTTCAATTTCTGTGTGATTCTGAATTATCCTTAATTTATGGACATGAGTGTATTTTACTTTATGATTTTAAGAAATGTAAAAATAGGACGGAAAGTGCTAGGAATATGAATTCAGTGTTCGGGATTCGGACAATAAACATAAGCCAGTGACAACGGTGGTTCCCAAAAATACAGAGTCGGAAATTGCAACCGAGAAGACGAGCCTTGTCCTGGAAGATCTGCAGAGTCCGGCGAGGACATTCTGTGAACCCTGGTGGAATAAATCCCATTCTAACTGCTCAGGTTGCATTGGTGAAAGAGTTTTTTAAAAAGTTTTTTCATATTTATTATTTTCTAGTTTTTGGTCTTTAATTTATGTCATAATTTAGCATTATAAATATTTTGAGATCTTAAAATTAATTTTAAATGAACTTATTCAAACACTTTTTAATTGAAAAGAGCTCTAAAGTTATTGAAATATTACATTGTCATCAAGATCCAATGAATATACAAAAATTCAGAACTCATTAGGACTCTAAAATTATTGACATATTACATTAAGATCCAATAATAAATATGCAAAATTTCAGAACTTTAGTGCATTAAGAAGTCAGTGAAAAATCGATCACAAAATTCCAACCTTGCGTACATGCAGACATGAAACATTTCTAACTTAGTAAAAGTGTTTAATGAAAAAAACAAGAATCTGTCCACTCTCTTAACTTCTGAACATTGAATTGGCGATGAGATTTGTAATTTTGTTTCAGTATTTACGGCCTAAACTATGCTGTAATTTCAGACTTAAGTCTTGGCACAATTTTTAGTTTTTGAATTTCAGTTTAGATCTTGAATCCCTTTCATTTCTTAGAATCAAAGGATGCCTTCTGAAACACAGGTGGTTTCAGCTCTATTGAAGGAGGTGAATTTAATAAAGAGTGTGCACTATTTTCAGCAGAACGAGCAGGCTTTCGCTTTTGTGTTTGGATATCATCTGGATTTTGTATTCATGACTTTCGTTCTGAAGTATTCGCCTGGCGAGTTCACCGTTGCTCCGTGCAAACCTTCCGCATCCCACCAAATGTGCCGAATTGTCTTTCGGTGGCTCATGCATATGAGAGTTTTTCATGACCATCGTTGCTTTTTGGTCATGTGTTGGCTTTTAGAGCATAAAATATTTCAAAAATGTGTTTGTTTTCCTTTTTCAGCATTCCGAATTGTTTGTTAGCCTATCCCCCTTCTGCACTGAATTCCATTCATTAAAAAATCAGTAAAACAGCATTCACTCGTTAAAAAACAAACCTATCGATACGAAATTTGAGTATTTAACGAATGAGCTGTGCTGAATAATATTGCAAAATCGTTTAACTGCGATCAGAAAGCGTTATCTGAAAATTCATGAATGGAGTTAAGATTATAGGTTATTCTATGATGGTGAGATCAGTTATAAGGAATTGCTTATTTTTGACGACGAAATTTAACGGGACTAAAAAAAATATTGAATGCCATTCCTTTTGCAGTTCACGCACTTAGAAAACAGTTGCAAACCACAATTACGGCATTCATGCGCAGATTTCTACAGTTACGTGTATTAAGGATTAGAATCTGTCGGAAGCACAGTATATAAAAAAATCATGAACAATTGCGTCTTTTCTTTTTTATTAAGATCATTACGTGAAATCACAGTCCGCACAATTGATTATTAATGCTATGTTGATGATTATTTTGATTTCAGAGTCAAATAATTCAAAGTAGTGCATTTGTTGCCATTGACATGCAAAAGCTAGATCGCGTCTGATATGCAGAAGACATGGGGAAACTAACGTATGAGTTCCTCCATACCGGGAATCATGCATTAGAGAATGATGTGAGAATGCTGTTGATGATATTTTTTTATAACAACCATTAAATAATGTTGGTTCTCTAGGGTCTGAAATTTTTTTGTTTATTTATCGCTCTCCTGTAGACTTCGCAGATTTTAATTTAATTTAAAATAATATTAATGCAAAAATAGTATATTCTACAAGAACGTTGAAGCTTCATTTTTTTACGTTAACGTATGATTAATTTTGTTAATTGAAATCCTAATTTTATAAACTAAGAACTTAAAATCTAAGCGCTTTTTAAAGATATTCAGATTAGCTATAACATCTCTCATCCTTAAAGGAAATATAATAAAGAACTATTCTTATTATTATATGTCGTCGCTTAACAAACAACACCGCCTATCTCAATTTTTTTTTAAATTTAAAGGTGGAAGAAACAACTGAATTCTACGCAATGACTAAAGAATATTTCTTAAATCTTTACAAAATCCCATAGCGAAATATATGTTAATTTCACGTGTTTAACACGCAGAATACCCATAGAGCACTTGATGGTGCACTTATAAACAAGTTATAAATATGCAATTTTCATGTTAGAAACATGGGTAAATAACCATGGAAATCAATAGCGAATAACCATGTGGTCTCATGCTCCTGCAAGATGTGAAAAAAATTAAGAAATATTCTTTACTCGTTGCGAAAAATTCAGTTGTTTCTCCCTCTTTGCAATTTTAAAAAATTGAGATAGGCGGTGTTGTGTGTTAAGCGACGCCATATTGTTTTAAAGTTTAATTTATAAAAAAAAAATTAACATTTTTCAAAATTCCTTCAAATGTGTTTTATCTTATAATACACCAAGAAAAATTTGTTTTATAATTTTCTTTTATATTCTTTAAGAAGAAAGTGAATGCGAAAACGTTTAATTCGAAATTGATAAACAAGATATGTTATAAAATGTTTCTAACATGAAAATTGCATATTTATAACTTGTTTATAAGCGCACCATCAAGTGATCTATGGGTATTCTGAGTGTTAAACACGTGAAATAAACATATATTTCGCTGAAAAATATAAAAGTGTTAGGTATAAAAGAAAATATTTCGTAAAGTGTAAAAGAAAGATCACACTCAGTGTATCTTTAAAAATAATATTTATTCAAGGATAAAAATAGAACATAAATTTTGCCCCCAGATGTAGAGGTCTCCCCTACTGCTTCGCCAATACATTAAGACGGTATTTTGAAACATTTCTACACTTCTTAGCAAGCTAAATGTCTGGATTTTAATACCAACGACTGTTGGTCCTGTTGCACATATTCATACCCACACATTCACCTTCCATGGAGAAACCAAATCGTAATACAATAATGCTTAAGACTTTCATGGGTATTAAATTAGATCTTAGTTGTTCGTCATTGATATTATGAAATTTGAAACCTTATGAAAGCAACGAAGTTCTTGCTTCTTTCATTTCGACCTAAATAATTTTTGTTGTTCGATTTTACGTGAGATGATGGTCAGAAATCCCCAAAGAAGAGCAATAGAACATAAAGAGAGTAAAAATAAATACCTTGTACTGAAAGGGCATTCATTAAGTCAGTTTCTGTTCATACAACCTCTTGCGATTGAAATTTCATAATCATCTGTGCATGCGGCAGAAGCGAAAATGAAAAATGTCGTCATAACGTATCACAACGTAAGGCAACACACAGTTGAATGATAAATGACGTTGTCATGAGATTATGATGTCACCTGAATAGGCTCCATCGAATTTTAAATCTCATGTAGCAACAAAGCAATGTTAGATATCTTCAGCTCATCCATGACGCCGAATTTGACAGGAAGCGCAATAATATGTTATTTAATATACTGTTTTGAGCAATTGTGGATAATAAATCAACTTACAGACATCCTTGCTTGCAGTTTTGAAAGCAGATGCTTTGCTTATCCTTCAGTCCAACTCTTTGATTTTTAGAAACATATGATTGAGTACCTGTAATGATTCATTCCAATTTTTGAAAAATCTGAAAAAAGCCTGGTTTCACAGTTTTGATAAAATTTTAAATTACAATTAAGGAAAAAATGCAGGAATAAACTTATGAAAAATCAGCAACAAAATTATAGAAATTTATTAAAGTCATATACTCCATGAAACTGTCTTTTCTTATGTTCTAAAAGTTATTCCTAATTATATCTCAACTCAAATACCGTCGCAACGCGCATGTGTATAAATGCAGTAAATAAAAACTTGTTGTAAAAAAACTTCAAATATTTTTAAATTTGAATTTTTTTTACAAAGCAATGAATTTTATTAAGCAAGGAAATTTATTAAGCTATGAAATGAAAAGGGCATAAAATAATGAAGAATGCTAGAAAACCATTTGCAAGGAAGCAACTCTTTCTTTATTTTAACGCAGCTCATTTCGGTAATATGAGATGAACAAATTTTCTGTCTGCATTTGTACTGCAAGCTTGGCAAACAGCGATGTTCTGAAGACAGAGTTATACAAAATGTATGAACGTAAGAACTTGGGTAAATGGTTTACAATGTGAGGCAACTCTGCTTTACCTGTACCCAGTTGCCAAAAATCAATTTAGGACAGTAAGCAAATGGGAGCACTTTTATAACTGTTTGCTTAAAACCATGTTTTACAACAAATACTTTTTACGCTTTGATCAGTATTTTAAAAAATATATTTACATTGAGATAAACCTTTTCATGAAATGCTAGAACTTTATCAACCATACACATTATTTTGAGACGCTTTAAGAAATTAAAGCGGAACTTTCAGGTTGTATGTAGAACATTAATTTAATGCTTTAAGTCTAAAGTGATAATCTTCTTACCTCCGAAACACAGATCAAGTACTGACGAAATCATGGACATTCTCTCGTCACAGCTTCTGACTGCCTTGGCATATTCTGATCTGCACATGTGCAGGCACATCTGAAACGTAGGATTCCGGAAAAGCAATCTGTTAATTCGTATTTTTATAAATTAACTAGCTGATATACCCAGTGTTGCTCGTGATAAAGAAAATTCTAAGTCTAAGTAATTATAAGACTTTAAAATTAATAAAACTGTTTTTCTCAGAAGCGTCTTTGGTTAATTTTCGGTCGTCCCCCAGCGTTGTCTGACACCTCATATGGTACTTAAACCCTTCTCTCAGTGGCGGCCCATGCTAGCCAATCTTGGGGGTGCTGCAGCTTTTAACTAGCCGTTGTACTCCGCTACTTAATAATAAAACTACTCAAAGCTAATGAAAAAAGCCAAAAAATGTAAGTGGTACAAATATGAATGATTATGAGTTACAGGATGATGGATTAAACAAGGATTTAAAGTTACAGCACCCCCACATTACAATGCACGAGACTCCACTGTTCTCCTCTTTTTCTCTCCATAATCTGAACCACCTGGTACAAGTCTAGCAGTCCCAGTCACTCCATTTTTGCTACAGCGATAAAAGAAGCTCTTTCATATCTTGGTTTCTATTGCCATTATTCGGACAACAATTCTCTTTTTATTAGTGTTTGTGTGACTGACCGGAAAAACTCCGCATAGTGTTCTTTATTTTTCTCCTTAGGTCCTCTCCCTCAAGTAGAAACCGGACTCGATCTTGAATGATCCTAAACGCTCATTGGAATCATTTAAAAATTTACAAAAATTAAATGAAGCATCGCATAAAAAGAGTAAATAACTAACAGTATTTACTGGGCATATAAATCGAAAGATGTGTTATTTTGTAAGTGCTACAAAATGAAATCGGAAGCAAAAATTCTGTCTTTCTGAAAATATTCAACTAGAGTAATATTTTTATCATAACTTTAGCAGTGGAAAAACATCGAAATGAAGGATTTGATAAAACAATAAAAAGTATTGAAATTAATTACAATAATAGAAAGAATTGCTACATATTGTATTTAAAATGAATTTCTAAATATTTATGAAAAGAACGTATGCCATTTAAATTGAGATAAGAATAAAGAAAATTTTCTGCTCTTTAAGATGGCATATAAATCATCTTCGTGCAATATATATAATTCAGAAAACAAGTGTTAATTAATTAATTTTTGTTATTTAATAAAATATTTTAAGGAGTAATAATTTTTGAAAAATGCACAATTGATCTAGAAACGGATCCCAGACAGGCATGCGAAAATTTAATTTCGATACTATGCATCGGTGAGGAAGACTTCTTGTGAGAGATAGATCAGTAAGACACTTTTGTTTCTTTCCTTGTTCCGCTCCCTTCCATAGGAACCGGACTAAAAAACCTCGAAAGAATTAAAACACTCATAAAGATCATTTAAAAATTTTTGAAAATTAACTAAAACATCTCATAGTAAGAGTAATTAATCCCATTGCCCATTAATTTGAATAATGAGTAACCATATTAAAAGAGGTATGTGCTACCACATCATACCGGATATGAAAAGTCTGATTTGGAAAAAAAAATGTCCGAAGAAAACAATATTTTCTTACATCCTATCATAATGTAATAACTCCTATCATAATGTAATAACTCCTATCATAATGTAATAACTCCTATCATAATGTAATAACTATCATCCAAAAGATAATTGTTCGCTCTTTAAGATTATAGAAGTTATTGGCGAAAAACGTTTAATAATTAGGCTTAAGACGGCTTAATTTTCGTTATTTAATTAAATATCTTAAAAGCTAATTAATTCTGAAAGTTGAAAATAACTGTGTTGACCTAGAAATGTACCTCAGAATGTCGTGTGCAAATTTCATGTCGCTACCGTTCAGCGTTTAGGAGGAGTTCTTAGGACCGACAGACAGACCGACAGACACATGTATTTTCTATTTGATATTATAGATAAACTGTGTTTCACTAAATGATTTCAGAAACATTCAAGTGTCTAAATGTATGACGTAACTGAATGGAATTTAAGTTCAATTCTTTCCTGAGCTGTCGCTTTCACAAACACACGGAACGGTGGAAAGACAGTCGGGATTACAGAATTAAATTTTTCGGACATCGGAAGATCTGAATGGTCAAATACTTCTCTTACTCGAGAAAAAGAAATTTATATGAATTGCATGTTCTGTGATAGGTTCCATAAGCAATCTTATACAGGATAGCCACTCGAAACGTGGACCAAGAGCTTATTTCTAAACCTTTAGAGATAGGCATTTACTTCCAATTTGGAAAAAAGGCTTAAATGATGTAAATATTTATATTTTATATTGTCTAAGATAATAAATAAACAGCCAAAAAATTTATGGAGACTATAATTTTTATCCGCACCGGTCTTATTAGCAATATTTAGTAAAATACTCTTCACACTAAGAGAAAAGAGTGTTACATTTTTCTGCGAATGAAACTGACCGAGTTATGACGCTTTATATTGCATAATTTTAAACGAATCAGCTGAAGTATCGAGGAAGTTCTGCGCTTTGATTGGAGGATATTCTTGGAGGCGGCATTTGAAATGGTCTGAAGTGGTCGAGTCACCTATATTCAAATCTCCATAAATCGGTCAGTTTATTCGCAAAAAAGTTGACCATTTTGGTATAAAATGTTAGTATTTGAAAAGAATTAACAAATTTGACTAATAGGACCGGTAGAGTGTATAAAAATTTGGTAATTTCAAATTTTATACAATTCCAAATTTTACATAATTTGTCTGAGTATCTAATTTTTCAGTTATCTATTTAGTCGCTCAAACAACACAAGATATAATTCTTTACGCCATTTAATGTATTTTTGCAATCGGAAGTACTTATATGCCGATCTCTAATGGTTTAGAAATAAGCTGTTGGGCCTCGATTAAAGTAGACAGCCTGTATAATGCGAGTGAAATTGTCTATAAAATGTAAACATCCGTTACATACAATGAAAAAATCATTGAATATATATATATATATATATATATATTGATTGCCGTTGATTTTTCGGAGAGATTTGAGATCACAATGTGTTCCATATTTTTTCCTACGAAACATAATTAATATTATTACATGTATGATTATTTGTATATTAAGCCTTTGGAAAAGAGCATTTACTACTAAGAATTGAGGTAAGATGCTTCATTTTCGTTTCTGAAAACCTGATCGCACCATTCATACTGAAAACTATACCAATTGTAGAAATAATACATTGATAAGAATGAAAACTTTTTCACGGCAAAAAAAGTTACGGCTTTTCAGAACTGCAGCGGAGTATCTCTGCAAATAGTTTTCATCTTTGGAACAATGTATGAACCACATTCTGTTTTAAAACTGCGACTTGAGAAGGAGTTACCTGAAAGGAGTTGGGGCTGGTGGACTCTTCCACGTCCTCCGAGGGTCCGTTGTCCCTGCACTCCGTCTGGTAGGGAGGAGGCAGCAGGTGCTCCTCTTTCTCCTAAGCAAGAGTGGTTGTTTTAATGTTGAAAGGCAGAGGTTCCCAACCTATGGTACGCGTACCCCTGGGGGTACGCGAAGAACTGGTTGGGGGTATGCGAAATAAAAGTTATTAATGGCGGAAACAAGAAAACACACGGGATTAAAAAATAGAGAATTTTGTTTCCCCAAGTGAAGACTTGTTATTTAATAACTATAAATCTTGAATAGTTGATTATTAGGAAGCGTAATTTTTACTTATCCTTATGGTTAATACGAATTTATTACAATATGGATTTGATTTCTTCTGGAGTTGAACTAATATTATTGTAGAAATGGAATAAAAATTTGAAATCAAAAGTAAGTCCTGTAAATGTTATTAATTCGAGTCATTTGACTCTTTATCTAAAGCTAGGTCTTAACGTTATTGATGAAAACTTCTTTGTATATACAGATGTTTGAGGGTGGATATGATAGTAGGGGGTACGCGAAGGAAAAAAGTTTGGGAACCTCTGTTCAAGGGTAATAATAACTCTAGACATAATAAAGTTAACAAACTGTTGGGTGTTGTAAAATTCCAATAACTCTTCAATGCATACTGTATCAAATTTGATACATAATTTATTTTTCATCTTAATAATGAATAGAAAATGTCTTGTCCACACGCTGTATCAGATTAAAAACATCATAAGAGACCGGATAATAATCATTCTTTCCATGTTCCATGGACAGCATATGATAAGTCTATGGTAGTCAGTTATTCCCGATACATAATTCTTGATACACCTATTGAAATATTTACCCAGTTTTCTGCATTTAGAAGGAGTTTTGAATCTTTGATCGTTTTATCAATTGCTTCTGCACGTTTTTACCATTTGATATTTCTTTTAAAAATCTTTTTTATTGTTTAATAAAACAAAAATAGTGATTTGATACCTTCATTAAATTCAATTTAATAATATTACAATTCTATTTTGATTTATTTTCTGTTGTTTTATGTGTGCTTCAAATACCAAAAACATTTTTTATTTTGAAATTTAAAAAATCGTGGATTCAAGGGTTAATGAAGATAAATATTCTACCTATTGGCGTTTTACTTCACGCAAATATTTCTACAATTATTGTAAAGTTGCCTTTGAAGAATAAACAAGTCTTACTTAAAAACACATCCCATTGAAAGAAAACTTACTCAGAGCTTTGAGGCACTGAAATTCTCACACTAGCCGGGCTCAGAGATTTAAGGAAAAGTAGACGTAAGTGGAATGAACAGTTAGACGCAACTTTAAACAATATATTTTTTTCTATTGGTGTAAAGGAGTCTATTCACTTAAATGTTAATGTTTCTTATTGGTGTATGTGGATGATTTGATAATGTTTTATAAACATATCGAAATTTTAAATGAAAATGTTAAATTATGAAAAGATAAATTTGACGCTAAAATTCTGGGTGATGTAAAATTTTTTTAGGTGCGAATTTTGAAAATATAGTTGGAAACCTATACTTGCATCAGAAAACTTATATAGATAGAATCGAAAATAGGATCAAAGGAATTCCCATAAATTATATAAATTTACCAATTAAACCAGGATTTTCTTTGCATTCTAAATTAAAGCCAAGTGATATTTCTAAAAATGATGCCATGAAGAAATTTCCTTATCAATCTTTAATAGGATGTCTTTCTTTTATGGCAGACCGAAGCCGGCCTGATATTATCTTTGCAAAAAACTTAATGAATCAATTTTTCAATAATTATAACTACCAACATTGGCCATAAACTGTCGATATTTTTTTATTAAAAATATATTTTTATTTTAATACAAATGATTTAAATTTAAGGAATATTTAATACTAGAGATTACAAAATTAATCTAGCAGTTTTGGAGGAACTAGGTCTTAAATTTTATTCAGATGTAAGTGGGGGCTGTGAACGTTTCTAATAGATATTCTACAAGTGGTTTTATTAGATATCTAGCTTATGTAACTTTCTTGTTGAAATCGCGTAAACAAATCAATTTAATCTGAATTCATTGCTATTACAGATTCTTCAGAAAAAGCTACTTTGTTTTCAAATATATTAAATGAGCTGAAAGTAGTGAATGATATTAAACCTGTTCAGTATTATGATAATATGCAAGCTATTTAGTTATGTTAAAATAACTGTGAAAATAGCAAAACCAAACATATAAATATTAAGCTGAAATTTATTTAAAGTATTGTAATTAAAAATGAATTGGAAATGAAGTATGTAAACAGTAAAACCAACTTAGCTATTTTTCTTACGAAACCGAAATAAAAATGTAATTTTTCGGAATGTTTAATGACAAATTTTAGTACTTTATGGCCACGTAGGAATCCGTGGGGCCGTTTGTTGGTAAAAATTAAGTATTTTGAAATATTCCAGGCTATGAGAGGTTTTACGTCACAGCAAGTGTCTCCTTGGTTTTACTGTGGTACTCTCTAGTGTACTGTGCTCTGCTATACTGTATTGTTTACTTTCCAGCCAAGTAATGTAATCAGACAGCTTGTGTAGCTGTGATAAGATTTTATTTCTTAGTGGATAAGCCGTCTTACTTACCTTCTTTACTATTTAATTATGTCTTTCAATAAAGAAAGAGTGGAAAGTTCGAACGCCTAATATTTGAACGGCACCCAAAAATTATTACAATAAAAATAAACTGTGATATCTGTAAATGCAATTAGATGCAATTCGGCAAATTTACGGAAACATTTCTGACTTCAAAATTCCTTAAAATCTACCCGAGAACAAACCGCACTTCCTGAAGGTTGTCTGTTCACACTTCAAAAAGTGTGTAATGTATTACTCTTTCTTGGCCTTCAGTTTTGGAATGCATATTGTTTTTAACATTTTCAATGGGCGTTATGATAAAAACAAAATCGTGCAAAAACTTTAAGACCAGTAAAGATCAGATTATTTGTTATCTAAACTCAAAAGATAGAAAATATATTTTAATACCATTATTTAGCTTAAAAGAGAATAGAAAAACCAATAAAATTATTTTAAAGCCTTTTATTACAAAAAATAACTTTACAGAAAACGCTATTTCTCTGGGTAAAAACTTTAAGACTATGAAATTAAAGTTATATAATAATGCAGAAACAAATTTTCTATAATATTTTAGACCCACATTTAATTATAATGTCTTCAAATATCCAAATTTAATTTAATTTTCGATTCTTTTTCATTATTGCTTTGTACCATTTATAGCCAATAGTGGATAACAGTTCTGCAGCTGAGGATAGCTGCGTCCCATTTTCATAAATATATCCTGTCGGGTCACCCACTTGTTCTGAATAATATTGGAACCTTCACTATTATTAATGTGAAACCAAATGATGTGAAAACGCCGTCACAAGAGAAACATGCCAAGTCATGTAATAATGAACTGTAAATTGTTTCATGCTGTACTGTGATGCCAAGCATGTTTTCCTTCTAGTAGATGCGCGATATAGTTCAAAATTGAATTGGCTCTGTCCATTTAATCCGTGAACACGAATTGACTCCATGATATATCAATTTGATTTTCATTTTTCTGCACAACCGAAAAATTATGCGACAAATCTCTCACCTGAAATATTACATAATTCAACTGGAGATAATGCGGAATATTTTAAGCAGACGTTTTTATAGAAACACTATTAGCTCAATACCGTTCGGTAACTATCGATCCTCATCAGAATGGAAAGTCTCCAAATTAAAATATTACGTATGGACCATCTCTCTCCAGATTTAAAGTTTTGATAGCCATCTGATCGCTTTTGCATTATTAGTATTAAATGTGATTTAACTTAATTTTGCAGTTTAAGTGAACACAAAATATGTTTCATCAACTTAAAATGTTAAAGTAAGTTTAAAAATTTTTGAGACACTGGATATCATCAAAGAAACAACAAAGGAAATGAGTACTGATATTGACCCAGCGAAGCGAGATCTACGTATGGACTCAACCTTTCTGCGATTTCTATTTCTGTAAATTTGTTTGTTAAGCCAAACGCGTTGTTGGATTTCCTTCGAATTCGGCCTAAATGTTTCTTGAAGCAATAGAAAACGATCATTTATTTTTATTTTTAACGTAGGACTACGTTCCTCCCATTTGGGTCTCGGAAAGAAATTTGATTCACACGCCAAAACACCACAAAAAACTTATCCTCGATGTATGGGAGATCCTCGATATCTCGGTAACTACATATGTTAAAAGCATAACTAATGTCTTATTTTATAGATAAAGGGTAACAACTGAAGTTACAAAAAAATTTGAAAATCGAAAAAGAGTCACGCGAGTAAAGTACTCCTACACATTTAACATCAGCGGCTGTTTGCAAAAGACAGCGTCCAGTCATTTTTTTAAAAATTCGTTCCGACATGGAGGCCGTTTCACTGATTTCGACATTTTGGCGAGTTCAGCGGCATTAAAAGGCTTGAATTATTTTGTTAAAGGCGAGGCGTGAAATCGTAATTTTGTAAATACTGATAAAAGCAAACATTTCTTTGTAATTTTATTAATACGATACAAGAAGACATGCCATGGTAATTTTTTAACATCGATAAAACAGATATTCCACTGTCTTTTTGCACTACTGATGAAAGCAAAGAATTATATAAATAAATTTTAGATTTTTATTATTCGGGGGGTATGAGGTTTATTGTTAAAAGAATTAGTATTAAAAGTTTAATTCGGAAATGAAACACCAGTAAAACACTATATTTTAAAAACTTGGTGAACTTAGAAAAGTCTGCTAACCGAAAGGAAAAACCTTATCTATGTTTCCGAGACCGCAAGATTTGAGGAAAAAATAATGATTTCTCTCATTTTTTCCGTCTTCTAATAATCGCCCTTTGTAATAAAAAATAAACAAACGTATACTTGCCAGCTGGACATCAATTTCGTATTTTATTCCTTGTCTTATGGCGTGTGTCTCCTCGAAATCGATGGGAACATATGGTGAATGGATCGCAACAAACACTTGAGGCTTATCTGTCAGATCAAATGGTTCTATGTTCGGTTGGTCCAGCTTAATCCATGATAACAAACCGCCCCATTCGTCGCCGAAATCTATCAAAAAAGTAAAGAATCAGATGCTTGCAGCTGAATTAAATTATGGACATAAATTAAATATCGTATTCCTGGCCTTATGGGATCTAAATTAAATCAGTATTCGAAGGACTATTTGGAGAATGGATGCCAATAAACACTTGAGGCTCATGTAGCGGATAAAATAATTCTATGTTGCTTCGTTTCAGAAGGTATCAGTCAACCCAATCTCCCTCTTTTACCCTGAATTCTATCAAAAAAGTAAACGATTATATACTTACAGATGAATAAAATATATTTTAGAATATTATTAAGGAAAACAAGTTCATCGGGATGAAGGCTGAACATTAAGTATTCATTTTCTCTCACTTGAAAGTCTTATTAAACGAGGATTTTGTCTCTTCACAAAGAAAACAGATTTATAAGGTTTCTTCAATGCACAGCATAATGAATTTTGTCATTGGTTTTTGACATAATAGTGGAAGAAAAATATAAATAATATACGTGTATAACTTACATTTTATAACTGATAAAGGCCATTTCAAATTTTTAATACGAAAATGGAGGAAACTGGATTTTAACACATGGCTAATTTTGGAATTTTTTAGATAATTCTTTAACACTCATATCTAATTAAAAACGTTCCTCCAATTGCAATTATTGGATTATTAGAATTTCACAGATTTAACTATATTTACAAGATTTTAGTAAATATCCTTGAAGTAATTTTGGAATAATGAGAAAAATCCTGGACAGATGCCGAAAATGTTTTTTAGTTCAGCTTTGGAATCTATTTGCATTCTTATGGACTTTTGAGTAACAGGTAGCCTCTTCAATTAAATATACGATTCTAATGCTGTAACTGTAACACTGGTAATCTTTAAATTTTACAAATTATCGAATTTGTTCAACTTCATTTATCTGGACTTTGTAATATTGGACGACAGATAAATTCTTCAGAAGGAAATGATCAAATTTACGGAGTTTCGAGGATTTCTGCCTTGTTCTGACCTTCCTTTATCCGCCATGTAAATGTCCCTGATACCTGATCCTCAGTGAAAATATTTCATGTTCTTGCATTGAAAAAAATCTTTTCGCGTCTTTTAAATGAATAACTAATCAGCAAGATATTCTCTGGGTCACGAAATGTTGCTAAGCTCAATCAGTCTCAAAATCAATAATTTTTATTGAAGCAGCAAGGTCGCATCAGTATTAAACTATTGGATACAACATCACATCTTATTAAAGGAGTGTAAAATTTTAGCAACATCCATCGGAAGTTTATTCGTACTATCTTCTATTCAACCCTCCACATACAGCTCCCGCGATTTCCACGGGATACGAAATACGTCTCCTAATATGGGTCACATGAAATAGCGTGCGTAAGTTTCTTTCCAATGTTTTCAATATGGTTATTACTTCATGTTTTGTTTTGAATCTAGATGGCGCTACAAGTATATTTCATTGCTAATGGGGTCATTCATGGGCTTGCATTTGGTGTGAAGAATATCATGTTGGATTAAGTTTAGAGCCATGCTTCAAAGTTTATCACACTCAAAAAAAATTTGTGTAATAATCAAATATTTATTGTATGTATTTGTAAGGATCAATAGCATATATCAAAATGAGCAGGTATAAAATGGTTTAAAAAATGTATCGCTGCCTTCAGAAATATAAGGCAAAATTGTTTATTTCTTTTTTTAACAATTTTATTATATCCATTATTTGTTTAAATGTAAAATTTATTTAGATATTTTCAAAACAAATTAGTTAGAATACGCAATTATCTAAATCAAAAATATCCTGTAAATTATTATATTTTAATTCCATGCACGTTGAAATCGCGTGAGCCGTATTGAATGTATTTTAAAAATTCAATAAACTAATGAAATACCTGCATTGCATTAATTTTTTTATAAAGATTTGAATAGCAATATACGTAGATAGAGAAAGTTTAAAAAAAAGAAAATACCCCTTAATTCAAGACCGGAACGTATCAAAACCAACCCGTACGCCGAGGGTTACTCTTTTCATAAAATTCACGCACGGGAAATTAGTAATTTAAAAGTTTTGCATTTTCTGATTCACGGATATTGTTAGTGTTTTCTAAAAAAAGGAGCACATTATCATTTTTAATGATAAAAAATTATTAGTAATTTATAAAAATACGTTCTGGCTGCCGCGAAAGAATTAATTATCTTTCTCATCGACTGATTTTTTATACCTTGAATTTTTGTAATTTAAAACGGCACATCCGTTTAAGCCATTTTTTTCCCATAAAAGAAAAGAAGTTAATTCATTGATAGAGATTCGAGACATTTGTATATTGAGGTTTCAGAATTTTTAATTAAATTTCGAAATTTCTCGGACTTGAACGTGTTAGAATAGAGTATTCGCACATTACATCACTAAGTTTCAGAAACCTTACGCCTTTTTACATAGATCTGATTGGTTGTCGTATTAATGTTTTCTATTCGCTGTTTCACTGTATCATTACGAATCCCCATTGGCTGCTTTTTTATCTTTTCAATCCTCTTGAAAATCTATATATATAAGTGACTTTCATTTTATCCTCTCTCTGTGATTCTGCTTTTCATGTATGATAGACCATGCTGTAAATAAAACCTCCTTTATTCGATCCAAAGGACTCTGAATCTTTTAGCACAGGAATTTTCCACAAAATGAAGTGGTCATAAATCTAACAGCAGAGCGTGGTTCTCCCTCTTCCCTCGCCTGTGTTTATACTTTGATGCGTTAAACGGGCAAAGCAGGTCTATCGTACTAGGATTTATTGCTCTTGAGTTTCATTTCTTCCCCTCAACCAGGAAGTATGAGCAATGGCGTTTAACAGGGAATATACAGTCATTCCATTTGACGGAGCTAATTTTTCAGTTTGGAACAGAAGAGTGAAAACAATATTTGCTGCGAAAGAACTGGATAGCTTTTCAGAAAAAGAAGCTGATGCTACTAATGATACAGAAGTATCGAAATCATAGAAAGCGTATGCCATTCTGCTGACTTTCTTGGATGATAAAATTTTATCTTCTTTACAAAAGGAGGACACCGCTTTTAAGATTTGGAAGGCCCTTATATCTACGTACGAAGGCTAAAGGTGCTGTGAACCAGATTTTAACGCGTAAAAGACTAGCAACAATAAGAAAGAGCAAAGAAACTTCAATGCGGCAGCATATAGATGAGATTTTAAAGCTCGTATCGGACTTACGTGTATCCAGTGCTGAAGTAAGTGACATTGACTCTATCGTTTACCTTTTGATGTCCTTACCCAAAGAATATGAATCAGTCAAAGTTGCTTTGGAGAATCAACCAAATGTATATTTAACCTTGGAATTCAAAGATTAATAGATTCCGAAGCGTTAATGAATGACTCTAAATTTGTTGATAAATCGTCCATTAAATATCCTACAGATAATGTAACTTTTGTGGCTAAATATAAGAAACTCATGTGTAACTTTTGCTCTAAGAAAGGTCACACTTCTAAATTTTACAGATTAAAAGCTTCCAAATGCTTTTCCTTCGGCAAGGCCGGACATTACAAGCGCGATTGCCCCGCGTCCAAAACAACAGCAGATTCTGGTGCAAGGCATTCAGCCAATGAAATAACTTTCTCAGCAGGAACTATAAATGAAGAAAAATTCATCATTGCCTCTGGTGCAACTTCTCATATGTGTTCGAGAAAAGAATGGTTCAGCTCTCTGGAACCAGCATCAGAAATCATTAAGTGCGCCTCCAAATCTGCAGTTCTTCAAGTAGAAGGAATCGGAATTATTCGAGGAGAAATTTCGAATAATGCTAATTTGAATTTAAAAAATATGCTTTATGTTCCAAATTTAAATGGATAGTTGTTATCAGTGCAAAAAATAGAGGCTGCTGGATTTTGTGTTGTCTTAAAGAAAGAAGAAGTGTTTCTTGAAAAAGAAAACAAGTGTTTATTATTCGGTCACCGAAAGAATTGTGGACAATATATCAGTGGTTTTATACCTCATTGTGAAACTGCTCTCAAGTCTATTATTGATGATCTGCGGCACAGAAGATGTGGTCACTCGTGCAACCAATCCCTGAAACAGTTAGGATTACCTACTATTTCATCTTTCTGTGAAGTTTGCACACGTGCTAAACAATGTGCAACACCTGTTGGAAAAGGTCCTAGGAAAAGAGAAACTGTACCCATGGTGATGATTCACACGGATATTTGCGAACCGATTGTGCCCAAGACTTTTGCAGGTGAGCAATATTTTATGACTCTTATAAATGATTATTCCCGTTTTACTGAAGTGCGATTACTTAAAAGAAAAAGTGATGCAGCTTCCGAACTTAAAAACTTTTGTCAGTTAAATCCTTCAGTAAAGAAAATTAGACGTGACAACGGAAAAGATATCCGAGGTATCCCAATAGAATTTACTTCGGATAATTTGTTCTTAGATCAAGAGTCCTATGTTTTAAGATGGTTGAAAAAGCACAAAATGCTTGATTTTAACCCTAGTCCTATTCCAATTGATACTAAAGCAACTGCTGTTACATTTGAAAAAGGCAATCACTTTAACGGTTCTTATAGAGAATTATTTGGTTCTTTACTTTATTATGGCATGTATCTAGACCTGATATTTTATTTGCTGTTAATTGCTTAAGTCAACTTTAGGAACATCCCACTGATGCTGCCTGGTGTGCTTTAAAGAAAATCTTGAGATATTTGAGAGGTACAGCTAAAATGAAAATTAAATATAAGAAATGATTATGATTCATGAAATTTATATGATTCAGATCTGTTTTTATATGTTGATGCTGATGGGGTTCAAATTTAAATGATAGAAAATCTGTTTTTGGTTACTTAATTATGTTCTGTATTAATCCTATATTATGGTGTGTAAATAAACAAAAGTTTATTGCATTATCATCGACAGAGGCTGAAATAATAGCCTTGAGTAAAGGAGTACAAGACCTTCGTGGATTAAAGGCATTGCCAGCGAAATTGCACGTGTTAAAAATCTCATAGTGTATGAAGATAACCAATCATGTATCAAGTGTAGTATTGCAAATGAAAATAATTTTGGAGGGATGAAGAATATTGATATTAAATTGAAATTCATTCGTGATATTGTCAGCAGAAATGAATTTAAGAGAGAATATATTTCTACTGGAAATCAAATTGCTAACAAGCTAACTGCCTAAGCACTGCCTAAAACTAAATTTTGTGAACTTTTAAAATTATGTAATTTTAAAATTTGAATTTTAAAATTCATGTTATTAATGTGCGATTAAGGGCGGGTGTTAGAATAGAGTATTCGCACATTACATCACTGAGTTTCAGAAACCTGACGCCTTTTTAAATAGAGCTGATTGGTTGTCGTATTAATGTTTTCTATTCGCTGTTTCAATGTATCATTATAAATTCCCATTGGCTGCTTTTTTATCTTTTCAATCCTCTTGAAAATCTATATATATAAGTGACTTTCATTTTATCCTCTCTGTGATTCTGCTTTTCATGTATGATAGAACATGCTGTAAATAAAACTTGCTTTATTCGATCCAAAGGACTCTGAATCTTTTAGAACAGGCATTTTCCACAAAATGAAGTGGTTATAAATCTAACAGAACGAAAATGTGACATTTCTTTATTTGAAGATAGCGAAGGTAATTCATAAAACTTATTGCCAAATGTCAGACTAATATCTGAAATTCTGAAAAAAATAGCTTAGAATGTTAGCTGAACTCTTCTTAGGGCAACAGACGAACGCATTTGAGGCGTATTTGTTTCTTTCATGAATTCACACGAACTCTGTCGAATGCGCGAAGAAACCGGAAAAATCAAACGAAATATTTTTAGGGCAACCCAAAAGGAAACTCATCAAAGAAATGTCGTTTAATGCACTTACCAATTTTCTGAGTTTTAAGTTTTGATCCGCTTCGATACAGATGCAGATTATCCGAGTAACATTTTAAGAACTGATTGACTTTTTCAGTGTCTGCAATGAATGTCCTCTCTTTAGAAGCGTATCTGAAACAAAGTAGCAGAAAGGAAATGACATAGATCCTTAAGAAAGATTATTTGGCTTAAGCATGCCTTAGTTGTAAGTATTTCAAACATTCATCAAACTCATAAGAATATGCTGAAATAATAAATTGAAATTTACATTAGACTAGGGGTCGGCAACCTGTGGCTCGCGAGCCGCATGCGGCTCTTTTGATGTAAAGTTGCGGCTCTCCAGTTCCATACGAAAAAATTAATAATTTATTATCAAAACCCTTAAAAAATAAGAAAATATATTTTTAAGTATCTAATTTCTCAATATCTTCTATTTTCATAGTCGCTAATTAGAAATCGCTACGCTTAACATGACCGTAATGAGATAAATTTGAACTATTGTTTTGTTCTTAGAGATGAGACTCCGTGGCCATGTTTATCTTTCAGCCAATTGCATTCCATTTCCGTCTCACGCAAACAGCCACCGTCTAGAGTCTAGACAACTGACTGACAACACGTCTAGAGTCTAGACAACTGACTGACAACACGTCTAGAGTCTAGACAACTGACTGACAACACGTCTAGAGTCTAGACGTGTTGTCAGTCAGTCATCCTAGGATAGCGTGGTCGACATTACGTTGCATGTGTGTTAATTTAATCGCTTCCGTTTTTTGCGTGTCTATTCGCTTGTTGTTTCAAGAAGAATACGATTTAGAATCGAATTATCTTCTCAAAGGTATGTACGCGTATAATATAATAAAATCAGTAACAGAATTGGATTACATGTCTGAGGGTCGTGTTAACGAAGTAATAATGGTAAATAAATTGTTTGCAGTTTTAGATAGTTAAGTAAAATTTTAAAAAATCCTTTTTTCAGCTCCGCCACCAGCATGGCATCTGGTGAACAAAAGAGAAGAACTGAAGAAGCAAATCGAGAATTCAATCAGGATTGGACGGAGTCGTTTGCATTCATATGCAACACAGATGGCCTTCCTACTTGACTCATATGCCACGAAAAACTCGCACATAATAAGAAGTCAAATTTGGAGAGACACTTCACTACAAAACATACCCTGTTTGCTGTCCCTGTTTGCATACCCTGTCCAACCGGTGACGCACGAAAAAAAGCTGTTGAAGAACTCCAAAAAAACAACAACAGTCAAGTTCCATGCTAAGTAACTGGGCGCAATCTTCCAATAATGTAAATCTGGCAAGCTTTGCAGTAACTTTAGAATTTGCAAAAAGAGGAAAACCACTCACAGATGGTGAGTACGTCAAAGATTGTTTTATACGTGCATCTGAAGAACTGTTTCGTGATTTTAAAAACAAAGCAGAAATCTTGAAAAAAAAATCAAAGATTTGCCATTATCTGTTAAAACAGTACAAGATATAGAACTGCTAAAATGTCTTCAAATGTAACACGTATGCAAGTGGAAGACATTCAACTGGCTTCTGCCTTATCACTTGCTATAGATGAGTCTTGCGACATTAAATACACGGAACAAGTTACCCTTTTCGTCAGGTTTATGTCGTCCCAAGGTCCAAAAGAAGAACTGCTAGGATTGCTACCGCTACTAGGGACAACTCATGGAGAAGATATAGCAAATGCTGTGCAAAAATGCCTGGAAGATAATGGAATCGATATAAATAAAATCGTTTCTATAGCAACTGATGGAGCCAGAAGTATGACAGGAATACATAGAGGGATAACATCAATTCTTCAGAAAAAAAAATAAACCACGAAATTCTAACGTTTCACTGCATAATTCATCAAGAAGCACTTTCTGCCGAAATAGTTGAGGTCATGAACTTGGTAATTAAGATTATTAACAATATCTTGGCAAAAGCACTCTACCATCGCCAGTTTAAAGATTTCATTGAAGAAATAGATAGCCATTTTTCTGACCTACTTCTGCACAATGAAGTGCGATGGCTTTCCAGAGGTAACGTATTGCAACGTTTTGCTTTGTGCTTGAGTGAAATAAAAACGTTCCTCAATGAAAAAAGCATTGACCATCCCGAATTGGAAGAAGACAAATGGCTGCAAAAATTCAACTTCATGGTAGATACCACAATGACACTAAATGAACTAAATCTAAAACTGCAAGGAAAGGGCAACCCAGCCTACGCCTTGCTTGAAGAAGTAGTTTGTTTCGAAAAAAAATTACTTCTTTTTGTTGAAGACATGGAGAGCGGTAAATTACTTCATTTTAAAAATCTGAAGCAATATCGCGAGAGACCAATGCAACTATTGACACGAATTACTTCAGCATAGTTTTAAAAAACATGAAGGATGGATTCGCTGGGAGATTCGAGCAATTCAAAACAAACAAAAGTACTCTCGCGTTCATAGTAAATCATCTCAACACAAATACAAATAAGATCAACATTGAGCCATTTGGAATTGATGCTGGATCGCTTCAAATGCAATTGCTAGATTTGAAAACCAAAGACTTGTGGAGTGGCAAGTTCACAGAACTCAAAAGCAAGTTGGAAGAGTTGGAGGTCCAGAAATGCATGCACATCGCGCAGTACAAGTGGAAAGCTCTGAAAGAAATTTCGCGAGTTAGGGCCCTCATATTCGGCGCATGGAATAGTCTTCCAGAATGCTACAATGAGGTGAAGAAGTTGGCATATGGAGTGCTGACGATCTTCGGGTCAACATATTCGTCCGAGCAAGCGTTCTCTTGCATGAATATAATAAAAAGTAAAGTTAGAAGTCAACTAACAAATGAAAATATAGAGTCGTGCTTGAAACTTAAAACAACAAGTTATAAGCCAGATTTAATCAAAGTTTCAAAAGGCATGCAAAGCCAATGCTCCCTTTGATGTAACTATCTATATTTGTGTTTTCATATGAATAAATATTATTCCGTATTTATTTTAAATCAAAAATCAAATATATATAAACAAATACTATAATATTGAAACGAAAATTTTAGTGGCTCTTTAAAAACTGGCAAATTTTGTAAATTGTAACTTTTGGCTCTTCCGTTTCAATAGGTTGCCGACCCCTGCATTAGACAGTTAAAGCTCTGTTTCTTTAGAAAATGTGCCCGTTATAATATTTGGCTGAGAAAATATATATTTAGATATCGAAACAAAAAAGTGAGATATGAGGGTCATAAATAAACAACGAGTCTAAAGCTGATGTGAAACACCGAAGCACGTAGTGGGTGGGGATCAAAGAAGAAAATACCGAAAATAAATGGAGCGTCAGGTGAAACTCGCACTCGGTTGACTAAGTAAATGGAGAACATTTAACAACATTTGACGCCCATATTAGCTAGAACGCTTCCGGTGGAGAATGGGACAACGTGCTGTTGTGAGAGCTGAGAGTGTGGAAACATGGAAGAAGGAACGTTGAGGGAAATCTTAATCGAAATGACCTAGAATTTTTATTTGAGGTATCATTCTCTTGAATTCCATTGAAGTGGGATGTTCTAAATCACCCCAAACAACAAGGTCATTACACCTTGAGATCTCGATGTTTTTGTTAAACTGAGAAGATTTTTGTTTATGTGAAGAAAGTGTTTCTTGAAACAAGAGTGCGTTTGCCAACTTTGCTTTTCTCTGCCATTAATATCTCAAAAACTGCAAACATTTTTTTGTACACTAAACATTTAATTCTACAGATCCTTTTTTCGACTGAACTGTCTGAATTAGTGAACGCGCCATAAATCTATTTTTTTGCTATATACTCTAAAATTTTATTAGAAACTTTTATTGCATATTCTGACATGTGATAGAAAATATGAAATAAAACACGTTGATCTCAAATTTAGCATTTTTTGTGATTGTAAATAAACAGAATTTCAAGCCTAAGGAGACAAAATGTTTTAGAAATTACATTTTTTTTATTTTTATCAATATTATTACTGTCCTGACACTTTTCACTTCAAGAATCAATTGTTTCCAAAGCCCCATCCATCTTCGTAAGTTCCCTTCATAGAGAAATTATTTTTCTAACAGAGTAAAATGGGTGAAATATCGTCATTTAATTTAACTTTGTTCGATTTCTGAGGGGTCGATATTAAATATCCATTTATTTCAAAATAATACTCATCATTTAAAAAAATTGAAGTGAAGAAAATCCATACCCATATAGCTGGAACAATCGACCATCGTTGTAGCTATCATTAAATAAATAACGCTGAATGATGAGGCTGGTCCTGTAGTCTGGCATAGGAATCTGAAAACATAATGACATTGAAGTTATAAGGGCACTCTGTAATATAGTTATTTTTGAAGAAAACAGTGTTCACATTTTGTCAATTATTTCAGTTACCATACATAAGAGTGATGAAGAAATCTACTAGCAAGCATCCTGTGCTTGCAACTAGTGAAAACTAGACCTTAATTTTAGCGGGCCAGAAGAGCGCTGCTCTTTGGAAAATAAATTCATGCCATCTGGATATTATTTGATTACTGTAACTAACTGAAAAGCTGCGGGAAAGGAAATAAATACAATCAGCCTGGTTATTCATTATCTGTATAATTTAATGTACAGTTTCGAGCCTTTGGCAGATTAAGTTTAGTTTCATTATATTGATGCTCCGTTTGGAAGCGTCACGAGGTTCCAAAATTCCCCAAAATTTGAAACGCAAGAAAATATTACTTATAAGTTGACTCTTAAAGTGAAAGAAAGTTCAAAAAATGCACGTGGGGAACTATTTACCAACTTGAAAAGATTAAAATCATACTTTTTTCATCAATTTTTCCTTAAAAGAAAATATTTAGTCACCTTTATTTATTTGTTGATGCCTTCTTCGGAAAGATTTGATTCATGTTTAGACAAATAAACTTCTTCTCCTCCTACATCATTCATTTCAAGTTTTCGCTTGAATTCCTCACCAACTTCAGTTTGAACTTATATTGAATGATGCTTTCCAATGTTATAATTTAAAAATGATCTGATGAAACCTACACATTCCTCCTCTAAATAATTTTATGAAAATTGTAAATTAGTATTCTATATTTGAAGGCGAGCACACTCATGAATTTCCTTAGATTGCAGTTTAATGTAAAGCATGGATTATTGTTATATCGTCCGATCACATCTGGAGATATAACGAATGAATAATAACTTTCATTAAGGGGCACAAATTTCTGCCAATAATTACTAATTAACCATTTTACAGAAATGTCTCATTTTTATACGTATTTGATCAATTAAATTGTGGTTTAATCTGTAACTGCAATAGAAATAGGGTGCTCCCATCTGAAAAAGTATACATAAGTGCAAAATTTGCAATAAAAATAATCCCTTACCTCTGAATATTGCCACTCACGTTAAAGGATAATTTTATATAACATTTTAGTTATTCTGTTTATTTACGCATACCACTTTGTCTGTAAATATTTAACCCTTTAATTTGCGTGCTAGTATAGTGGCTACAACTGACAATAAGATTTTTTTTAAAAAAAATAAAGGTTTCCAAAAAAGAAAAGCCTGGAGGTAATATTGGCATAATCTATTATATATGTATTTTAATATTCATATAATTTTACAAAGGTATTTTAAAACTTAAAAAAATTAATATATGTTTCCTGATACTGATATTATTTAATAGATATTTTTTTGAAATTTTCGTAGGGAATAATTCAGTTGATAGTAGTTTCTGATGTTATCCTCGAAAATCTCAATAATACGAGCAAAAGTGGAAAACACTTCCAAGCAAAAGTGGAAAACACTTAGTAGAACTGGTAATTTTGTTTGTTTATAGATTACTTTTATTGTTGCTTATCGACCTAGTAACATATTAGTATAACTATTTCGGATCACATGTTTCAAGTGAATTTCTTATATGAATATAAACAACAGAGTCTTCTCCAGATTTTTGAAAGTATTCTTTATTCCAAAACAGTTCACAGTGTTCCATGCTTAAATGGTAACGTAGGGTCACAAAGAAAGAAAATTGAAATAATTCTTATTTTCTTTATTTATAAACTTACATAATGAATCGATTTTCAAAATAATATTAATATACTCAGAAAGTATTCTTCATAATTCATTGAAAGAAGCAAAGACGAGTTGATATATTTTAACATAAAATATGTTTCTTCCCTATTTTTTTTAATCATGTGCTCTCTCTTCAGGTTCACAGTCTCGCTGCCAAAAAGCAAAATGACTTAACATAAGTCCAATCTTGATGATTTTGACTAAATATAAATATGAAAACGAACGAGGTAAAATGTGCCATTTTTATTTTTATCATCAATTGGGACTTGGCAGTAAAACTAAAAATAAATATTATTGAGGCTACTTTTATGCCTTACAGCTGCATTGATAAAACATTTAGACAGTGTTGTTGTAAATATAAAATTAAAACTTTGTTGTAAGTAACAATTGACATTTGAATTCAAAAGAATTATTACGGTTTTAAATATGCTTTTAAACATTTTCATCTTCTTCGGATTCAATTTAAAATTCATGCTTTTTTACACCAACTACACTCATGTCCATAAATTAAGGATAATTCAGAATCACACAGAAATTGAACTCTAAAATAATAATTTCACCTGTAGAATTATCACACACATCTTGAAGAAGAATATGCAAATTACAGGAAACCACCAGATGGCGCGGATAGTACGTCACAATGACGAGAGTGTAAGAGAGGGGTATATAAGGAATGGTGGCAAAGAAGTAAAATTGTTCACAAGCGCTTTAAAAGCCTCTCAGTGCAATAACCGCATAGTTATGGCACAAAGGAAGCATTTGGATGATTTTTTACGTGGTAGAATTATCGAACGACTGGAATGTGGACGTACCCAGCTGGAAGTATCCGAGGAACTTGGAATCGCCCAGAGTGTCATCTCCAGGCTTTGGCAACGACTCCAAGATGATGGTAATGTGAGTAGATGTTACAGCACAGGTCGCCCCCGAGTTACAACGCCGAATGAGGACCGGTATTTGGCAGTTACTGCCAAAAGAAACAGACGGAGCACAGCATCAGACCTGTCTCGTCAGCTCTCTTCAGCTACCGGTGCGACAGTTTCAAGGCAGACCGTGTACAGACGCTTAGGGCACAATGGTCTATATGCTCGTAGGCCTGTCAGATGTGTTCCACTTACCGCAACTGACTGTCGCCTGCGATTAGCCTGGAGTAGAGAGCATGCATTGTGGACACCGCAACAGTGGTATTGTGTGATGTTTTCCGACGAGTCCAGGTTTAGTTTGCAGTCTGATTCTTACCGGACTTTCATATGGAGAGCGCCAGGTACCCGTTACCACCAAGAGAACACCGTTACGGTGGTGCAGGATGGCTCGTTTTGGGAGGAATTATTCTTGATTCCAGAACAGACCGGCATGTTCAGAGTGTAACGATGACAGGCCACATCTATCGGGATGTCATTCTTTAACTATATGTACGTTTGTTTCGGGGCGCCATGGGTGCTGAATTTCTGTTTATGGATGACAACGCCCGTCCTCACCGTGCAAACATTGTAGACGAATGCCTTCAATCGGAGGATATCACCCGTATGGATTGACCAGCATACTCACCGGACTTGAATCCAATAGAGCATGTGTGGGATATGCTTGGCCGATGAATTGCAGCTCGTCAACCCCCTCCCACCTGTCTACCGGAACTTCGGAGGGCATTGCTTGATGAGTGGTGTAATATTCCCCAAGATCAGATTGATAATTTGATACTCAGCATGCCTAGGCGTTGTAAGGCCTGTATTGCATCGTTCGGGAGACATACTCCGTATTAACCATTATACTAACCATGTTATACTATTTTTGTAAATAGGTTCTTTTTTGAAATTTGCTCCAGGGAGTAAAAATCGCAATTTTTATTAATTATGTCAAACATATAGCATCTGTTTTGCTCTTTACCTTTTGTTTAATAAATATACTTTACGAATAAATCAAATTTGTTTTGCTTCTGTCTCTTTCTTTGCCTGAACTTCATTATACTTAATTTATGGATATGAGTGTAATAGGAATATTTTGATAATAAGAGCTCATTTAGTGAATCAACCATATATCTAAACAGAAATCACTTTTACAAGCTTGGAAAGGCTCAAGTAAAAATAAATCTGAGAAGAAAAGTTTCTACCGTTAAATTCGTGGTACCTTCTCTGCAGACATATGGGCGATTCTTACAAAACTCTTCCATATTTCTTGGCTTTTCGCACTGATCAGGTTCGTAGGAACAGAAATCCTTGAACGAAATACTGAAAAAGAATCAATGTAAAATCAATTTAAAACGAATGCCAGACTTTTAGAATTTTAAAGCTAACAGTGACGTAATTTATTTTCGATTTTTAATTCAACGGAATAATTTAGGAAATGAATGTTCAAGTTTTGTTTTAATTAAAAAAATACATAAACTATAAACGAAATAAATTTTGAATTATATACTGTTTGCTAGACAGAACGTTTCTTGCACCCTCTAGTTTTTGTGCCGATTAAATTCAGAATTAAATCGAATGCCATCCAAACATTTCCTGAAGCACTTTCCTCGAGAAGTGCAAGATAGTTATCAGCTATGTTCTGCAGGGCATGCCGCATCTAATTGACATTTGTCCTTGATTTTAAGAATGTGGTCCATTAAATAAAAAAATCAATTTGTTTCAAGTTTGAGGATGCATCACTGGAAACTAATGTTTTAGATTATTATTTGTGTCTGTTAGCACGTTTTGCTTCCTGCCATTTCGGAGTAAATAAGAATGAATTAAAATCCTACTAAGTTCTAATTTTATTTTTATAAAAAAATAGCACTTCGTTCAATTTAATATATTGTGTGTCTAATGTTGATTTGGAGAATTTTTCTTAAGAAACACTGATAATGTAGAATTTTGTTTGCGAAGAAAAATTACATGTTGATGAAAAGAGAAATCTACACCCAACTAAAAGATTTGTTCGCTAAAATAGTTTAAAATGTCCACAAAATGCAGCCAAGACTTGCTTGAGAGGTTTATTGCTAACTGGAGGCTTTGGTGGCCACCTGGTGCGCCTGGAATATTAGACGTGTTTCATTTCAATTTAATCTGTTATGCATAACTTGATATTAATGGATGCCTGAACAAAGTCTTTCTGAACTTCAAAATGTGATCAAGGTTTAAGCCGTATTTTTTACGTGTTCTGCTTCTTGTATACATAAACTGCCTAATGGAATCAAATAACATGACGTCATTTTAGCATGCAAACTTAACTGTCCACGTCACCAAACGTGTAATTACACGTTGCCGAATGAAGTAACTTCAATTTCTTATATCTTATGTAAAATACGCTTATGTTAATTTCCTCAAATTTTTTTGCAAAACTTATTGACAAAGCCCTTAAGATATTAAGTAATACATCCGATATGCTCAAAGATTATACCGGATATTCTTTAATTTTCTTGTTGGCAAGCTTCAGATCACTTACCAGGCTCTTCGACACCTGTTAGATTGCAATTTATCAATGACATTCTTTTCAGCTTTACCAGTGCTTTTAAAATAATTAATATTTTCGGCACTAAAGTTTCTTTCTTGTCTTGCTGCAACTCTTAATTTTTCAACAGATTATTTAATGTTTTGTTAAGTTTCTCAATCAATTATTCCTTTTTTGTAATGATTAAATGAATTGTTAATTGCTTTAACTTTTTATGCTACTTTTTTAATGGTTCCGTGCTTAATCATTTTTAAATCCTTTTTCTTGCTACGGACTATATACTTGCGATTTAAATGGCGGAAGCTTTTTGGTGTACTCAGGCCCAGGCGTCCCCTGACTGGGAGAATTCCTTTGTGTGAGAACTCTGTTAGCGGTCTCAGATTGGAACAAGACGTGGTGCGCCTGAGGTGTCTGGGATGCCGGTATTATGATATTCGAATCTCGTCCTTGCAGACGTACCGATTACTCGATAAGAGGGATGCTATAACAACAGCTATAGAAGAAATATGATGGAATTTTGAATCACTTACTCCGACAATAATGAAAGTGTATTTGATGGACGTATCGAGCAAGAATTAGAAGTAAGTAGTATGAGACAAAAAAATTCACGATGAAGATTAATCCGAGCGATTTCTGATTGTGTCGAATTTTTTGAACTTGTGGCTTGTTTTCCTACAACACTAAAACTTTAATAACTTAATCCAGTAACGGTTGTGGAGATTCATTGATTGCATAGACATATTGATTTATTATTATTATTTTATTTCAATCCTTTTCCACCAGGAAAATTATGTGAATTGTAGGCTAGCTATCTAAACTTAATCACAAGAGCTCACGGGGTTTATTTTTTAAATTACATAATGCTATTGTGATTTGTTTCCTTTTTTATTCTAAGAGTTTGATAGAGAATTTTTATAAAAGTTTCTTTGTACTTTTTGCAGCTCTTGTATTTCGTTTTCAGTAAGACTGCAGCAATAAAATGTGTGTAAATTCATTTTATTAGAAGTTCTCTGATCGACAAAATCTTGTTTATCATATTTTAATGAATTATTTCAATATCTAGAATAGCTAATTGTTTGAGTTGGCAATATATTTTTTTATGTTTTAAATAAAATCTTAATTAATTGAGAACTAAAATCTCTTGTCCTTATTTCACAGTGCAAAAATGCTATGTATTCCCTTTTTAGGATTTTCTTGGCCAAATGTTTACAATAGTGTTTAAAGGGTAGGTATCTATAAGGGTATTGAAATATTTTACTTATTCTACAAAATTTTATTCTTTTGACTCTTTTTCAAGTCAT
>BGPR01015179.1:0-17524 GCA_013235015.1 Araneus ventricosus
GTACAACACAGGTTTAATGGAATAGAAATTCACAATAGCAAAAATTTTTCATCATTTTCTTACCAAAAACAATTTTGCATAGTTAATTTTTTAGGATAAAGAAGACTTAAAAAATTAAACGACCAAAGAAATTTATTTTAAAAAAATGTACAAATATGTATATAATCTGAAAATTTCTTACAGTTAACTAAAAAATATATCTTCGTATACAAAAAAGAATTAATTTTTTAATTTATTTTTGAACATGTTTTTATCCCGCTTTCTACATCCTTCATTAAGCTGAACTTCTCTTTCACACTAAGATTTCCGTTTATTCGTCATGTTCTATATTGTCTATAAAAAATCTAAAGCTAAATTGAATTTAAAGTAAAACTCTCCTTCTAAGTTCCCGAATCCCAAAAGGGATTCTTAGAACAGAAGCTAAAAATAATATATGACTCGCGTCTCACCAGCAAGTGTTTAATCTTTTGTTAACGACTTCCGATCCTCCGTGAATTTTTATTGCAGTAAGAATTGATTAAATAATTTTTTTCTTATTTAATTTATATACCTTTTTATGAAGAAAATATATGACCGCTTTTTGACTAAAATAGGTATGCATAATTTTTATGCGAAATTTTTTGTTCGATATACATAAAGTTTTTCTAATGAAAATCCAAGGTTCTTGGAAAAAAGTTGGATGTCTAGAGATTTTCGATGTATAGAAGATGGCGGTACGACTGTACTTATAGACAGCTTTTCAACTTGTTGATCTAACTTTTCTAAGCCCACCTAACCGACTTCAGATGCAGTTGGTTCTTTCTTTGAATACGAGTTTTCGTTTGAGTAGATGAGAACTTTAAACTACACTAATTACTGTTGTAGTAATGAACGTTACACTTGATAATTCATAGTCGGACAGTTTAAAAAAATATATAAACCTTTCAAGTAAGGATTTTTTTTTTTTTAACCAAGTTGTATCGTACAAGAAACATTCTGATTTAAAGATTGCGCAGTAAACTTCGCAAACGAACATATCAAGCACGCAGCTCAGATTTATCGATCCTCTCCAGCTGAGCTAGAATGGGTCGATAACCTTACACGTGGAATCGTTGATGGTAACTAGGAGTGATTGTGGTCCAAAAATAGCTGGAATCCGGATTTTTACTTCTTCAGGTCCGGAGTGAACTGTTGATTCATTTTTCTGAAATTTTGTTTTTGAACAATATGTCTTTCGGAGATTCATTATATGTGTGATATTGTGACTGCATGAACACCTGCGAATAGAGAAAGCCTTGATACTGTGAGCACCGTGAAATGTTTATTTTTATGAAACAAAATTTATTGAAAGCTGAAGAGCTTAATTGAATTTATTGAAAAGCTGGACAACTTGCCAAAATTCTTTAGATTCCATGAACCACTCTCTTCCTACTAGCTAGCTATTCGTCATCTCCAACACCCGTGAATATGTACATGTTGTGGTGAATCCGATTAAACGGTTGTTATTAATAATAACCGTAGTTAGTATTAATAATAACAGGATTTCTTACTTTAACAGTAACCTATAACTCAAGACCGAATCTAATAGTTCTAATCAAATACTTGAAGAGTTGTATGAAAACCATGGTTTACTTCAAAATGTCTTGTTAATCGGACTGAACTTGCAGTTGTTAGCAATGAAAATTATAAACTCAACAATTCACAGAGCTTAACCTCCCTCCCTCATTTCTGCCCCTCCCAAACAAACTATGTCAACTTAGCAATTATTTTTTTTAATGTCGAGAAAACAATGTAATTAATTTTGTGAAATGATGTAGTGACACATAAATTAATTTTTCTGCTTCGTTAACGAAATTGCTCGCAAATATACGCGCATGCATGAATATACATTAATAGCCTGAATTATTTGAAATTATGTCAGATTTTACTTCCATGTATATTTTAGAATTCGCGGAATATAACAATATTCGTGGATAACTTTTTCCTTCTCTTTGAATAACCTTTCCTCTTATACTGGTGTACAATAAACCATACCATTCAACCTTTTTTCCTTTCTCCCTAAAACAGAGTAAAATAATTCTTTTAACATTAACATCATAGCTTTATGCGATTTCATATGAATAAAAAATTTAATATCTCAGCTCTGAACTAGAATTTTTAATAATTATATTTGAGATGTATCGAACTTCGAAATAAAAAACTTCCACAAGATAAAATATTTTATACTTCTTGAATCAAATGCGAGGAGTATCTACAAAAATAGTGCTATGGGCAAAAATCATGATATCTAAAGTCTAGATATCACATTTCAGGAAAGTAAGGGGTGATTGATTTCATGCTATTTATTTTGATTCTCTGCTATTTTATGCTAAACTGGACTAAGATATTAGTTCAGTTTATTAAGCCAATGAAGATCTAAATTACAATAGGCAAACTTATTTAGGTCAAATGTGGTTTTTTATGAGACAAATAATTTGTTTTATAAGACTTTACTAAATGGCTCTAGTTTATTTAGTTATATTAACGTTCCGTTTTGGGGCAACTTGAGGGCTATTTTGGAACGGGCTTCGTAACTTTGAACTGCGGTCAGATGACAAGGACGACACCTGAGCTGGTACCTCTTTCTCCAAGCTTCCGCACCACACCAGCGGGAGGACGTTTGATTGACTTCAAATTTTAGGTGCACCAGGCTCACAAACACGGCGGATCTTCAATGGAATTTGTGTTTCGAGCCTGGAGCCCTCCGGTTTCCATGCCGAGACCTTACCACTAGACCAACGAGGCGCCAAGTGCTTCTAAAAATATATAGGGACACTTAATTAACCAATGAAATGAGAATATTTAACGAATATATCCCATTTGTCTTTTATCTGAAGATATTAGGATGAAAATTTACAAAATGCTATATCTACTAAAAATGTCACGTGGTTTTAAAACAAGTGAAAATACATATGGTATAAAGAATAAGGTTTAGTTTAGTTATGTTAATGTCCCGTTTTGAAGCAATACGAGGGTTATTTTTAAAGAATGTGGAAAAATAATTAATACAAAAATAAATCTAATATTAAAATTTAACTGTGAAATCATGCGAACCTTAACAATTTACATATGAAAATCTTGCACAGTTACATAATTTATCTCTAGTCATATACTCACCAGGAAACTTTTGTATTCTGTTCTTTGTAAATTAAGAGATAAAGTTAAGATTTCAGAGAAAATGCAGATTTTTGGACTTTAAGACATTGATAAGAAAAGACTTAAAATTACAAGTAAGGTAAAGATTTTTCTAGTGCTCAACAAAAGAATAGTTTGGGGGTCATTCATATCTTGTATAATTATTTTAATGATCGGCAATTCCACTTTTTCTTCTGGATGATAATTAAAAATTTGCTTATTGGGCTAACTCAGTTGTAGAACTACTCGGCTAATGAAGTTTTATGAATATGCAATTTCTCATTTAACATGTAAGTCATGAGTTTTTTATTTTTAAAAAATCATTGTAATTTCACGTCACTATGAGTATCTAGTAACATATTAGCAGTAGATGATAAAACATTATTTGCTTTGTTTTTTGAAACGAGCGCTATTTTTAAGATTGAAACAAGTATGATCGTCCTAACCAATTTATAACTGCTTCTATTGAATAGGGAAATATGAAATTTAAAGAAAGGTAAGTTTCATATTAGAAAACATTGTTTTATTTCAAGATTTTTCTAAATCAAAATTATGAGATCCGTTTCTGTTAAAGCTCATGTAAGTTTAAAAAGTAGCCCTAATCTAGTGAAGATATTTTCTTATGATCTTAGTTTATATTATCTAGAAGATATTTTCTTAGATCAAATAAACTAATAATTCCACAGATATTAAACAACCTTCACTTACAGACAAGATAATTCCACATTCTTTGTTATTTTTAAACAGTCAAAAAAATAAAAGAGCAGCACACATTTAAATACTTTATACAGCACGAAAAACTTGCATTTATTTGGATGAAAATTTTTATATGTACCTCTAATGAAATATTTGCTTACAGATAAGCAAGCTGTAACCCTGTTTCAAGCTGGTATTTCAGAATAAATATCACTAATCAGTTTATCCCTTTAAGACCGAACCCGTACGATCGTGCGGGTTAGGCTTTAGTTTACATTTCTGTTACTGGTTAGTTATATGCAATAAATGCCAGAAGAAATTATTTTTCTTGTTTCTAGAATTACTATAGATCAATTTTTCTCATTGGATGGCAGATATCGTCCATATTTGAGTTGTAGTCGGCATTTAAACAATTCGTTAAAAAATACGTCCGGTCTTAAAGGGTTATACAACGAGTCGCTGATAAGCAGTGGCGAATTCAGGATTCGGTCATAAAAATTTTGTATCGTCATGACGAATGTCGAACTTCATGGCTTATGTAAACCAAAACACTTTAACTTTACAGACTTTCTTCACCCGACAATAAGAATCGTAAAGAACACTACAATACTTTCGATAATTTAAGAAAAAATACAATGAAATAACTAGCCAAAAATGTTTTCGACCGCGTCAAAGCTACAAGTATAAGTGGAATGACTAGAAAAGTAGGAAAATTTTCGAGCCTGCCAAGCCAGAAAGCAATGTTGTCACGATTTTATTATTTTTTTAATGAAAATTAAGAATAAACAGTTGCAGTGATTTTAAATAAAGTCAAGATTTTTGGTTTAACTCGGGGGCTGCAGCCCGATAGCCCACCCTGCATTCGTCACTACTGATAAATACTGCTGGGTGCCTGACAATATGTATACACGGGTCTGAAATCATAAGACTGTCCAGCAGTCGCGAATCCGGGGGGGGGCTATCGGGCTGCACCCCCCTCCAGAGCTAAGCCAGAAATCTTGATTTTATTTAAAATCACTACAACTGTTTGTAGTTAACTTCCTTTAAAAAAAGAAGAAAAAGAAAAAAAACGTCACAACATTGCTTTCTGGCTTGACAGGCTCGAAAATTTTCCACTTTTCTAGTTATTCCATTTGTACTTATAGCGTTGACGGGGTTGAAGACATTTTTTGGCTAGTTACTTCATTGTGCATTTTTTATTAAATTATCGCAAGTATTGTACTGTTTTTAATTATTTTTATTGTCAGATGAGTAAAGTCTGTAAATTTAAAGTGTTTTGGTTTACATAAGCCATGAGGTTTGAGATTTGTCACGACGATATACAATTTTTATGACCTCATTCCCCCCCCCCCGACCCAAATCCTGGATTCGCCACTGCTGTCCAGAATGCTATGTATGGATTTTTTAAAAATTTTTTTCTTAATTAGACTTCCCAGAAGAGTAATTGTAATATAGTAAGACACAAGTCCGTATTAACGGAGTAGAGACGAGAGCGAAAAACCAAGGGGCAAGTGGTTTGTTGAAGGGATTTCGTGGGGACTCACTGATTGTCCCTGTATACAAGTTATACATACTGATACATAACTATGAGGTGATCGTATTAAAAAAACAATTGCTGAGGCAGTTTTCAGTGGGGAAGGAAACTTCTTGTTAATAAAATAACTTGATATGTTTTAAACTTGAATCTTCGTATAATTATAATCGATTGTATAATGGTTAGAAATTTGTTAAACAACCATGCGAAGAATCAAGCTTAAAAGATATCAATTTGTCAAAAAAAAAAACCCTCATCACACACACACACACATTTAATTTCTCTTAGAGTCTTATCTTTCTTAAACATATCGGTATTCAGCAGGAAATTTTAAATACGCTACCCTCTATATCTGGTCTCGGAATTAGGAAAGAAAATTATACAATATTTTGCATTTATGCAGTTACATATATGCAAATTATTAAGTTTTGATTTAGTTTATATTAAGTTTTGCATATATGCAAATTATTTACTATAAATACTCATACAGGGTGTTCATTAATTATTGTCGGGGTTTCCGTACCTCATAACTTTCGAATAAAAAATATTACGCAAAAACCGACTACGTATTCGTAAATTACAACTCAAAGAATTTTACGTGGCAACAATGCGACCTTAGCGCATTTGCAGTCTGGGTAATTATGACATCATAAATAAAAATGGGGACCGTGCAAGAAAAAGCAATGTGTGTATCGTGGTTTTTCGAAACTAAATCAGTCATAACTACTCAACGTCGCTTCAGGACCACGTACAAGAAAGATCCTCCTTCGGATAATTCTATCAGACGCTGGCTAACACAATTTCAGGAAACTGGTAGCGTTCTACACGGAAAGGGGGCGGGAAGACCGAGCTCTTCGCAGGAAAATGTTGATCGCATCCAAGAAACGTTTACTCGCAGTCCACGCAATGTTTGTCAAGAACATTGTGTACAAGACCCCTGTGCCCTCCCTTCATGAACTGAAGTGCAGAATTGTTACTGCGATCCAAAATGTTACCCCACAAATGCTGGAGAACATTTGGAGGGAAATCGAATTTCGTCTCGATGTGTTACGAGCCACGAAGGGCAGCCATGTGCAAATTCATTAATCTTTTTAATATCATTAATAAAATTCTTTGAGTTGTAATTTACGAATACGTGTAATCGGTTTTTGCGTAATATTTTTTATTCGAAAGTTATGAGGTACGGAAACCCCGACAATAATTAATGAACACCCTGCATTTCCTTGAATATTTAAAGTAATTACTTTTAATTTTAATATAATGCTTCGCTAATATATTGTCACGCATTCTGTAAGTTTTGTATTATATGGTTGAAAACTCTAAATGTTATGAGCAAGAAACATGCGAAGAAACTGGGGTATATCATAAAAAAAATATTTTATCTCCTCGAATATACGTGATATTTTTACGAAAATGTATGTAAAAATTGCGCCAGCAGACAAAATCATTGATGGAAGTTACAAATCATTATCAGCTTTCTGTGAAACGGTGTGAACCCAAATCATTTTCATCTTCATTAATTCCAAGTTCTTCCCCTAAAAGCCCTCGTGACAGAATCTTCACTGTAAAACGTGAGTTCCTGCGATTGTACGCTAGGGTGGGCCGAAAAAGTCGCTTTTTTTCCCCATGTCGCTATACCGCTTAAAAGTTGCGCATTGGTGAGAAATAAAATCAGGGGGAAAAGTCAAGAAATTGATTGATATCTTCAGTTCCGGCAAGAACCTTAAAAATCCAAAAATGAGACGAAAATAGACTGTTTTTCAATAATTTTTTAAATTCTCAAATTTCTCCAAAAAAATAATAATAATCAAAGGGCAGCGCTGATTAGAAGCATAGCGTAAAGTTTGCGGAAACGCAGTTTTTGTCCGTAATGTCTGAGTTTTCCCATAAATCAGAAAAAAGAGTAAAATTCCATGCAACAAATTTAACTGACGTCAAGGTGTTTCAATAGCTGAATCTCTGAATGGTCTGTTGATTTTTTTTTTTTACCTTCTGCTTTCTTACCATTCGTTCTTAAGTAACAAATATTGTAATTTTGGAGCTTAATTTTGCAATATGTTACAAAAAAATAATAATTGAAACTGATATATTTTTAGACCTAAATAACCTTTTGTTGTGTTGTACATGTATCAACCTATTGCAATTTATCGACAAGGTGAAGTATGAAGATTATGTCGAGTATTAAGCTGGGCATTCATGAGAAGGCTAAGCTATGCCATTTGTCCTAAGAGTGGTTTTTTTCTCCCACCCATTTTAGTCGAAAAATTAGTCAAAGCATTCACGGATGTTCCAAAGTTTGTTCTGAGACAAGGTTCAAAGTCGCAGAATTTTTCCCACCCAGACTCCTCTTCCTTCACACGGGGGATTTCGAGTTTAATTTCTAGCCCCGACGCGAGGAGCCAATGTAGGCAGATCTTTTGTTTTGCCGCCAACCTCGTATCGAGGTCTCAAATTGGAATCGGCGGATTGAGTTTTGGATTTTAAGTTCTTTTGAATTCCACCACTTCGAATCATTTGCTCCAAATTTGACAGGTTTTCGACCATGACGATAGGTTTTTCCTTCCCGTGTTCCAAAAATTCCAGTTTAGAAGAGCTGTGAATGGCCCGCTTTAGGAACTAAAAATTGCACATTGAAGTAATTTCTCCTATTTTTGTCAGTTTTGGAGGGAATGTACCACTGGAAGCTATAGACCGATTTTGATGAAATAAATTTTATTCCACTTAAGAAGTTGATTACTTGATAGATAATGCTATAATAAACAGATGGAGAGAAATTTAAAAAATTATTGAAAAACATTCAATTTTTGTTACTTTTTATTTTTAAGGCCCTTGCTTGAAAGGTAGATAGTAATCAATTTCCTTACTTTTTTTCTCGTTTTTTTTCTCATCAATTCGCAACTTTAACGCGGTATAGTGATACGAAATAATATTTTGACTATTGTACCCCATTGTACATCCCACAATTCTCCACAACTGATTTTGAACCATTGTTTTCGTATTAACTCCAAATATTTTGCATTTCACGGACTATGCTTAACTTTTGGACACCAGTGTATCTGACGATGTTAACAATGAAAGGGGGAAGGTTCCTGAAACAAGTGGCAAGGAAACAACTAGAGAAAATGTTCCTTCAAGCAATGCTGAAAAATATTTAATACCAGCGATATTTATACCTATTATGTATCATTTTATTTCCGAACTTGAGTTAAGGTTTAACCCAGAATTTTATGGGATTTTACCTCTGGAAGGCCTTATACCATATAAGAATGCAATCCACAACGACAATAACATTCATGCAACTTTAAAAAAGTTAAAATTATGAAAAATAGTTTTTCCTCAGTATCCTTCACGCTTTCCTACATACGCCCTTGTATATATTTAATAAATTAAATTAATTGAAATTTAATTAATCAAAATTTAATCAATTAAAATTTAACCATTTACAATTTAATTAATTAAAATTTAACCAATGAAATAATTTTAAATAAAACTTAATTTAAAATTAATAATTTAAATAAGTAATTCCTAATTTTTAAGATTAAAAAACAAGGAAATTTTTTTCCCTCTGTGGCCTTCCCCCTTAACGGATTCCTAGGTCCGCCCTTGAATAGAATGTTAGAACATGCAGCTAGCATTGAATCCCCCTCCCCACTAAACACACACTTTCCGAAACTTACACAGAAACATAATGTTTATAGATGATGATCAACTAAATCCAACGTGATGAGAGCATCCATTGAAAGAAAATTTGCCCAAATGAAAAATGCATGATTTTAATACCATTGGTTCTATCAGCAGCACATGGACAATAACTATCAAGAATTAAAATACTTCTCAAAGCTGGCAAAATTCAGCATTTGTATAAATTAATTTTAGTTATGAAACTTTAATGTATGTTATTAATTGTTTACATAATAATTATTCAAAGTGTGATACATTTTTCTGAAACACCCTGTACTATATTTATTTTGCAGTGACATAAAAGATCAGAATCATTCGAAACTACAGACTTACTGACAATTACTTAATATTTGTAGAAGTGGGAATTCTAGAAACAAAATAAAATAGCATACTATAATAAATTTAATAAAATGAGTTTTTATGAAAACAATTTTATTAGTGTGTTTAAAAGTGGATTTTTTTATCATATTTATTTCCTACTTTTAAAATCTTTAATTTATAATTCATTGTTATATCTTAAAATCAATCAAAACATGTATTATTTAAATTACAGAATACCCAGATGTATCTGCTTATCCTCAAATATATCAATGGAAGTATTAAAAGGGTTATTTTGAAATGAAAAGAAAAAAATATCTTTTCTTAAAATAATAATGATAAATGCTGTGCTGTACAAAGTTTTTTAAAAAAACTCTGTTACAGCAGTTGTTATTACAATTCTTGAAGGTTTCTTTAAACTAATATTTTTTTTCATTTTTAAAAAATGCTAATAAATAATTAATAAAAACCCTTTTGTTTCTGCAACAAAAATAACTTTTCGCCTGTTATTATTTGTAATTAAATTCAGCATCTGCATTGCTACATTTTTCTGGTTACATAAAAATCATTTTAAAAAATAAATTACTAACGTTACATTTATAAATACATCTTACGTTTCGAAAATAAATTGCAATATTTCGCTTATCTTCTTTGCTGTGAAAACGTTGCGCATTTTCATGCAGCTATTTGCTCGTTTTTTAAAGTTTTAACTTCAAAATAATTTTTTTAATGAATTGTTATTTACTACCATGCTGAAATACCTGCTACCAAAAAAAACCACTTTCCTGTTTACAGCTTTACTCGAAATATTTTTCCAGGAAGGAATATCTATTGAATATATCGTGAAGGGCATCATTTTCCTTTTGTAAGAAAACAACCAATGGCTTTTTTTTTATTTAGACAACTAAGTTAAAAATGTTGCATCATTGCATAAATCCTTCACAATATTTTGCAACGCCGAAAAATTGTAGATATATAAGTTAAATACAAACCTTTAAAATCGGAAATGCTTTTTACAATTAGTATAAGAACAATACATTTATAGAGTTTTTTTAATGATTCACTTTATCGATTTTTTTTGTTTTCCTGTTTCAGTTAATATGATTTGCGAAGCAAAGCAAATAGGATCGTATAATAGTACTTGTAGGTTGGCTCTGCTGAGAAGAGAATATTTAGCAAAAATGCGATTTGGGATCATAGACAAATAATTAAATATGAACTCTATTCTTCCTTTTTTCAACTGTACTGCAAGCACGTTTGTTTTGTACCAAAAGGGGTCCTTTAAATACCTTTTACGAGAATATCACAGATTTGAAAAATTATATAAAATACTTAATTGCTTTATTATAAAACACTTACAATCACCAATCTAAGTTAACAAAAGTCAAGCATATCCTCTGAGATATTGCAATATCTTTAAATATGCTAACCTGAGTTTTAAAGCTAAAGGACAGATTAGGAAAGAATTACCACCAACCCAAAACTGAAACAAATTTTGAATCTAAAACGTAAGTTTTTAAACGTGTCTAATTGCTCTAGTTACCAAAATAAAAGCATCCAAACCACATTCAATTTCCTTTTTAGTTGCATTAACTATGCATTAGATTTTTCAAACAACATTCGTATGATCAACCATTTGTGTCATTTTGTAAAAATTGCAATTACGTTTTTTAACATTTTCGGCTTTTTATGGTGGTAGATATTAGATCATATGCAAAAATGCATTGAAGTAAGTGTTTAGAACAGTCAGATCCGAAAGGTGAGTCATAAAACTCAATCTAAGCAACTAACCTGCCTTGTTCGTAGAGAAAAAAGAACACATTTTCAGTTAAAAAGTCATATAACTTTCGATGTTATTTATTAAATTATGCATCAATGAGTAAGAACTTTTCATATTGTAATTTCTACAATTCGGATCACAAAATATTTATAGAGAAGTTCTTGAATTGCACCCAGATAGTACACACATTTGCAGCAAGTGTGATTTTTTCTGAATATTATCTTGTCATGACAAACTTGACGAGACAAGTTTGCAGCGAAATTCCTGCAAAGTAACACAGCATAATCGACCAACCCACTTGCAAAACAAGTTTTCTGTGAAATTGATACGACACACTTATACACCACGATAACAAAACAAGTTTGGTGTAAAATTGATACGGCACACTTATACACCACGACCTGGATACAGGTGTATATTTCTGGTTTTGATTCTTTGTCTCTGTTTCAAAAAACATCCGATTTTGAATAACATCTCCTAGCCCGCCCTTCTTTTTATTAATTCAATAAATCAATGATAATTTGAAAAGAACTAACTAGGTCTTTTTATAAAAAAATATTAATATTTGAAAAATACTTCATCCCAACTTTTACTAAATATAAAACTCGCGCTTTAAAGAAAACTATATCGCCTTTTTCTTAATGTTTAAATTTTAACGTTCATAAACAAATAAAATTAAACCCCAAAACAGTCAATGTTTGTTGAAAAATAATAATTTACTTTGTGTCCCATATATTTTTTAAAGTAATTACTTTTGAACCCTAATTTTATAATTTATTTCACAAACAAAACATATTTATTAGCGAAAATCGCGCTCTCTTTGACTTCAAATCATATTCTCAAAACTATAAAAAAATTATTAAATCAGAAAGACAATTGAAAATAACTTGTAGCTTGTATATAATAATCCTCGCTATCTTCGCCGAGTGAGGATTCGCTGGTCTAGTGGTTAAGGGGACACATTACCTTCGAAACAATTTTTTTTTATTTGAAGTATTATTGAAAAGCTTTCATACTATTAAAACTTAAACGTATAAAGTCATCTTAAAGAGAACAAATTCATTTTGATCTGCGTGTTAAGTTAAAATTTAAATTTTTTAAAGAAAAATTCAATTTTTAAAATTCCCTACTACTTTTTCAAATATGAATATTTTTGCTTCAAATTTTATTTGCAGATTCATTGAAATATCTCACACAAAACTGTGCATGGATTTTAAGTTGCATTTAGTATTCGCTTAAATATAAATTTTGAATTGTTTTATGTGGTGAAAAATGACGAAATTTAGCACTACTTTAATTACTACTTGTATATAAAAAAAAAAAAAACTGAGCAACTGAATGCTTATCGCATGCACAGTTTTATCATACGTATAATGATAAACAAGTACAAGAAATTTGAAAGCTCTACCTAAAAAAGCCTTAGCATTTTGAAAACATGAAAGTGAAGAGAAGTCCAACATGGAGAAAAAGCCAGTTAAAGCTGTCATTTGCGGATGCTTATCATTGGCCATCGTAAATAAGAAGCTAAATAACTCTTATAATATTAACGGTACAAGTTTGAAATTTTGATACAATAAGTAGAAAGATAAGATCAGCAAAATAAGCCAATAAAATAAAAATTGATATTTTGGCCATTTTTGGGGTAATGTGTCCCCTTAAGGCGTCAGACTGGTATCCGGGGTTCGAATCCAAGGTTAGTTATGCGCACTCTCTTTTTTTCTACTCGTTTGGAATGAACTTGACGTGACAAGTTTCTGCAAATTCGACGCGTGGTGACTTCGGCGCTTCTGAAAACTTGTTTTGAACTTGCTGTCTTGCTGAGTCAAACTTACTGCAATCTTGCAGAGCAAGGACTGCTGCAACTTTGCTGCAAACTAAAATTGCTATCTGGGTATGTTATATAATTATTTGGTGAATATTCTTGTCTAGAATCGGAGTACTTTTCTTGTTATCGGATTTGGAATTAAGTATAGAAAGTAATATCTAAAAGAGACAGAAAATAGAAGCAATTTTACAGGAGTGCGCAAACGCTGCTGCTGGAAAACTTGCAAAGACAAAGAATTTAAAATAATCGAAGGAAAAAACAAAAATGTAAAAGACATTAAAATGTAACAAAATTAACGACATACGATTGAAATAAGCCAAGGAAAAAAGAATCCAAATAGAAAAACGTCATTGGAAGGCCACTTCTTCATTATGGGTTCTAAATGGAATAGGTTTTATGTCGAGGAAAATGACTTTAAGGTCAAAATTAGAATTTTCCTCTGTGGTCTGAGGCCGCGGTGGCCTATTGGTAGGGTCTCGGCCTTGGGGCTAAAGGGTTCCAGGTTCAACACCCGATTCCACTGAAGATCCGCCGTGTATGGGGCCTGTTGCACGCTAAATAATACGAAGTGGCCAAACGCCCTCCCGTTGGTGTGGCGTGGAAATTTGGAGAGGGGGTGCCAGCTCAGGCGTCGTCCTCGTCATCTGACAGTGGTTCAAAATTGCGAGGTCCGTCCCAAAATAGCCCTCGTGTTGCTTCTGTGACGTCTCCCCCTTCCCACAACAGAAACGACCACCCAGCGAAGTCCCCAGCAACGCAAGAAAAACGTAAGTTGGTAATAAAACTGCCAACTTTACGCAAGTCTAAAGGGGTCCAGCGGAGTACGGTGTCGTTCAGCAGATCACCCGCGTGTAAGCCGACAAAGACCGCCGGTCAAGATTGACCGCATCCAATCATCACCATGGAGGAAGGCACACGACTGCGGTTGAGTGATTTGTCCAGCTTGAGGACGAATCACCGAGAGATAATTCCTGAACCACTTCCCTGGCCTCTGAAGGTAAGGTGTTTAAAAAGGGAGGAAAAAGAGAAGAGAGATGAAATATAAACACGCGGAAAGCCATCTCCGTTGTGTCGATTTGAGATCCGCAATCGGAACTGAGACGGAACAGGCGCTTTGACCCCGTGCACCTTGGCTGGAAAGAGTCCCTGTGGTGGACCGTTGCATCGATCGAGCGTTCATTTAACCTCGATGTCTTATACCGACCCTCGGTATTTCTCCAACTCACCCTGAGTACTTATTAGCCAAAGCCTTGGCTAGAAGTGTCCCTGTGGTGGGCAGTTGCATATTATCGAGCATTTACAACCTCGATATTTTACATCGACCCTCGGTGTTTCTTATAACACGCCCTGAGTTACTATAGACTGCTAAACTCTCATAGTTCCTTAAACTTTACGATAAAGTTGCATCTCCTGAGTATTCTCACCATTAGTAACTTCGACGAAGTCAACTTACGCATTGTTCATTGACTCTCGCGATCTATATCCGGGACTTGTTTAACTTCGTTCTTGAAATATGTATACACCAAATGTATATCTGTAAAATAGATATTTATTCAAGATTATCATTAAATTTAAGATGCTGGAATTCTGTGACTTCTTTAAGTTTGTTGATCTTTGATCAGAGCCCGGTAACACTTTCCCACGACATCACTTCAAAACGGGACGTTGATATAGTTAAACTAAACAAACTGTGGTCTGAACCTATCCCAGAAATTGGAAAAACATTTTACAAGAAAGAAATCAGAAACAGTCTTTACCAGTAAAATCTACTTGTCGTCATCATGGCAGAAAAACAGACGCTAGCCAAAATAAAGGATGTTTTATCTAAAGGCATGAGCACCATCTAGTGAGAGACCCCCACTAACTAAAAGAACTTTTTTTTGTAATTTTTTTATTTTTATAAGTTTATTTTATAATAATTTATATATATATTTTTTATTTTATAATTTTTTGTTTATATATTTTTTATTTTATAATTTTTTGTTTATATATTTTTTATATTTCAAAGAAATTCACATGGTGGTCTTAAGTTTAAAGTAGAAATGTTATTCCCAGAATAAAGGAAGTATTTATAGAGAATTGAGTTCCTAGATCCATCTATTGAGAGAAACACTAATTAAAAAGAAAATCCAAGAAATAAATACATTCTTCAGTTCTTATTTTTTAATAATACAATTAAAGAAATTTTCAGGGTAGCCATTTAATTTTAAATTAATATTTAAATTGTCAATAGCTGTGACATAAGTAGAATGGTTATTGCAAAATATTTTTGATTCTTTTTATTTGAGAATGGATAGTATTTTTTACAATTTTTAGGATGAAGTTGGTCTGAAAATGACAGAGAGAAATTTCCCTGAAATTAAAGTAATTTCTTTTGTCATAAACTCCAACCGAAATCCCTGAATCTAAAATTTCAATTACTAGATCTAAATAATTAACTTTATTGCTATTATTATTGGTTTTATTTAATTTAAGCTCTTTTGGATAATATTTAATCAGAGTCAAGTTCTTTCAAATTAAATACAATCAAGTCATCTATGTAACAATAGCCAAAAATGAGTTTAATAAATTCTCTTTCCAATGTGTGAAGAAACACATTCGCCAATGCACTGGAAAAACTAGTACCCATTGGAAGGCCACAAGATTGTCTGTAGTAGTTGATTCTATTGAAGAGATAATTTTCACAGATGTTAATATTACAAATTTCTAACCATTTATTTTTATTTATGATATCAGAGTTAAGGTACAAGTCATATAAATTGAGGCAGACTTAAATTAATTTTTCATGTGGGAGGCTGGTGAAGAGATTCTCAAAAAAAATGTGTTAATGCTGTGAATTGCATTATCTTTAAGAAGGTTTAGGATGTCAATGTTATTATTCATAATAAAGTTGTCTTCTTTAATTTTATTAAGAATAGCTTACACAGAACTGGAAACTTTCTTTCCCACTGCATGAACTGAACGGTTCAAGCTGATTGATATGGAAAAATGCATTTTCGGTCATGAATAATTTAAGATTCCAAAACCGTACAAGTTGTAATTAATTTAATGAAGATGCAGGTCTCTATCGTTTTTATTAAATACTAGACACCACTGGTGATTAGCTTGTTGGTTATTTTTTTTTCAATTCAAATTCACCATACATAGCTTTCTCTTCATTATTTCCCGAGAAAGATGTTATTTTTAAAACTTAAATTTATGGTTGGCCATTTTAAGGATCCTCAAGTCTGTACAGCAGAAGTAAAAAAAAAAAAAAAAAACCGAGAGCACATTTCCAGTTTTTAAAGTCATGCAACTTTTGATCTTATTTATTAAATTATGCATCAATGAGCATGAAAAAGAATTCATAAAGTAATTTCTACTATTGGTTTCACCAAATATTCATAGAACACCTGCCTGCTTTCAAATCATCGCTATGCCAAAATTTTTTAACATAAAATCAAAAATGAAGAAAAACTTACCCAATCTAACATTAGGTTTGTTGAGTTTCAACCATGCCCTCAAAAGAGGAGGTAAATAAATGTAAAGATTTAGCATTGCCATTACTGGTTATGTTGCAAATTTAGTTAGCGTCATAGATTAGTTTTAATGCACAGATTCAAAGACTTACGCTATCAGTGTAACCGAGTAAAAACCAACCACAGGGATTTTTTTTTTCTTCTGAAGTTTAATTAAATTATTTAAGAAACATTTGAAGACTGGAAATGGAAAATGCAGTAAGCATAGTGCCATGATTACCCTCATGCCCATTGTCATTTTATAAGTTGTTTATTTTCTTATTGTACATCAATAAATTACAAATTGCATCTTAAAATAGTAACATTGCATAGTAAAAAAAATCTTACTAGTTCTTACTACATTTCGAAGGATATAAACAATGGAAATGGAACATGAAGTACCGCTGATTTGGAAAACATAGTAAATGACCAAATTGGCCTAAAACTTGTTTTTTGCTCTCTTGTACAATTTGCAATGCACTAACTGCATTTTCCATTTCCAGTCTTCACTTTATTCTGCCCATTTTCTAGTCCCTTTGTTTAGACGACCACAAAGGTTCCCCAAAAATATAGAAATCAACTTACTTGATCTTCAAGTCCTATCTTATCCAGAGTTGTTGAAAATTTTAAATATCTAGAATATTTAAGTATCTCTAGTAAGTAATAAATCTTGCATTTCAAGTCACTTTTTCCAATTATTTTGTTGATTCATTAATATTTATTACATATCCATTCACTGAAAAAGAAAACTGATTTCAAAGTGAGTTGTTCAAGTATCTCGAAAAAAGGAAATAAATAGAAACGTAATAACTAGAAAATAATTGCAAATGTAATCATTTTTAGCTTCACCACAGACCAGATATACAAGAGAATTTAGTCAATATCTTATGAAGAGTTTTGCTAGCAGATAAAAACAAAAACTTAATTCACTGCAATAAGAAAGTAAAATGTCAACTTGATGAGGAGCAATTTTTAAAAATCTAATCATACTGGAGGGCTGAATAGCAGTGTTTAGAAAGCCACACTGCAAATACATATTT